>CAUYRT010056159.1:0-170883 GCA_963574885.1 Lepilemur ruficaudatus
TAGTCCCAGCTACTCGGGAGGCTGAGGCAGAAGGATCGCTTGAGCCCAGGAGTTTGAGGTTGCTGTGAGCTAGGCTGACGCCACGGCACTCTAGCCCGGGCAACAGAGTGAGACTCTGTCTCAAAAAAAAAAAAAAAAAAACAATTAAAAAAATACCAAACATAAAACCAAAAAACCCACAGGGACAGCAAGTTGCTTGTCTGACTTTTGCTAACCTTATGTCTTCTTCAGTTCTACCTATTTCTCACGGGTCAGGAGGCTGGAAGTCTGAAACCATGGTGGCAGTGTGGCATGGGAGCTATGCACATTAGAGCTCTGGTGACAGCCCTCTTCTGGGCTGTGGACTGCTGACTCCTCTCGGGGTCCTGGCATGGTGGAAAGAGGGCAAGAGGGCTCCCTGGGGTCCCTTTTATTCATTTAATGATTTGCTTATATTATTATTATTAATTGACTCATAATTATACATATTTATGGGATATAATGTGATATTTGATACATGTGTACAATGTGTAATGATCAAATCAAAGTAATTAGCATACCATCACCTCAAACATTTATCATTTTTTTATGTTGGGAACGTTCAAAATTCACTCTCCTAACTATTTGAAAATATACAATAAATTATTGTTAACTATAGTCACCCTACAGTGCTACAGAACACTAGAACTTACTCCTCTATCTAGCTGTGCTTTTGTATCCACTAACCAACCTTAGGCTACCCTGCCCCCTCTGGGCTCCCTTTTATAAGGGTACCAATGCCATTCATGAGGGCCCCACCCTTTGATCTAATCACTCCCAAAAGCCCCACCTCCTGACACCATCACATTGGGGATCAGGCTTCAACATCTGAGTTTTGGGGGAAACAAAAATTCAGTCCATTGTACCTCCCCTGTAGAATGTGGCCACAGTATCCCCTTTTGTGGGGTTCGCATGAAGATGGGCTGGTATAATGCATGTAAAACACCGTGCACGCTGCCTGGCACGTGGTAGGTGCTCAGTAAATGTGAACAACAGAGAACAACTCTACCTGTCAGGATGGGAAGCGATGCGACAGTAAGGTCTATTTATTTCTTGCTTGCGGTGCATGCCCATTGGGGTCAACGGGGCTCTGCTCTCACTGCTCTCTCCCAGGACCCATGCGGAGGGAGCATCACCTGTCATTGGCTGTCCTCACTGCAGAGAGAAAGGAGCTCTGGAAAGTCTTCCACTGGCCGTTAGATGCCCTGGTCTGGCAGCACACACACCGCTGCTCCCAAGTATTGGCCAAAGGAACACGGCCTTGCCCAATGTCAGGGGCGGGGCGGGGCAGGGCAGAGGGCAATCCTTCCGCGTACCCAGAGTATTTGTGAGCAGCTCTAACGGCAGCCATGCACCGCGATGGCTTCCATGTGACCCCAGCATCAGTAATAATAGCAACGACTAACATCAACTGGCCACTCACCACATACAAGGCGCCGTAGTAAGCAGTTTCCATAAACGATCACACTGATCCTCACACGCCTTTGTGAGTCAGGTGTCTCACAGACAACACAATGGAGTCGGAAAGGGCAAGTAAGCTGGCCTGGGAACACGGCGCTGGCCGTAGGCCCTTGAGACACCACAGGCGGCGTAGACCCCCACCATACCCAGCACCGTGGGCGATGCATCGGGGGTTGATGGGCTGTGGTACCCACAAACTGTTTCTAAGTCAGAGGCCCTGGGCTCTCTGCCGGAATCCCCTAGGGAGACGCTATGGCAGCCCTGTGACAGGGCCCAGAGGAGCGTGATGGGGACAATGGCCAGTCCTGAAGGGTAGGTGGCTCCTCTCCACCTCCGCCAGTGCCCTTGGCATTTGTGAGGCGCCCCCTTTAAGGGAGGGGCCACCTATGGCACGCGGGCAAGGGTCTGGCTACACAGTTTTACCAAACAGCTGTGGGAGGGTTCCCGAACACGTCTCAGCTTGTCCCAAAGTCTGAGGTGTCTCCACTAAATGCATTCCGCCCCTCAGAGAGACGTCGTTGTTTGGAGCTGGAGGGAATGGACTTTGAAGTCAGAAAAGTCAGGAACAGAGAGTTCAGGTCTTGGCTCTGACATAGCAGGATGACTGGCAAGTCATTTGGTTTCTCTGAGCCCTCAGTTTTCTAATCTGTAAAATGGGGATATTAACATCTGGCGTACTTCACAGAACTGTTGTCTATGAAGTATTTTATGATCTATAAAAGAACTACATAAATGAGTTCCTCCCATAAAAATCAATGGAAATTCATACACTGAGGCGGGGCAGGGGACCCTGATCTTTACATGTTACTGTGCCTTTGTGTGATCTACTCACCTTCCTCACAAGAACAAACTGGGTCCGGGGAAGGTAACTTTGGAGCCTGTGAGGTGCTTCTCTGGGGGGTTCCTGGATAGGGCACAGCCTCGGGGTTAGAGAGCTTCCCGGCCTGTGGAAGGAGGGCCAAGGGTAGGAAGGGGGCACAGGTAATGGGAGGCACTCCTGCCCGCATGGCAGTGGTGCTTGGGGTAACCCCAGTCACGTCCTGGGATTATGTCATCTGTCTGTGCTTCACCCTAGTGAGGCTAAGGTGGGTGAGGTGGTTTGACGGGAGGGGATGGAAGAAGTAGGGGGAAGCAGGAAAGTAGAATTTTTAGCTATAAATACCAAGTCAATGCAGGCGCAGGTGGGACAATAAGAGCTGACACTCTCAAAGTGCCAAGTATGTGCCAGGCACTGCTCTGAGCACTCAGCCAGTGTTAGCTCATTTGAACCTCACCGCAGCCACAACAGGTAGGGTTATTATCTCCACTTTATAGATGAGGAAACCAAGGCAGAGAAACCTTAAGTAGCCTGCTCCTGCTCACACAGCCAGTTAACAAAGAGCTGGGCTTGAGATCCGGCAGCCTGGGCTGGTGTGTTCCCAGCTTTTCCCATTGAGAGAAGAGTGCTTTTAAAAACAGGGATTTCTGAGCCCAACCCTGGCCTGGGAGCCAGTATTTTATTTTATTTTATTTTGGTGCATGTTATATGCAAAGAAAACAACATTCCAGGGGATGCTTAAGCTCAGGGACGTGTAGGAAACTGTACCGTGCTGTGTGGTAACGAGGGGGAGGAAACAGCCAGGCATAGGGTAGAAAGCCTTCCTGTGTTCACCAAATCTAAGATTCCTGAGTGGTAGGACTCACCATTATACTACGTATTATAAAAAGAAAAAATACTGCCAATCGAACAATGGCCTGACACTCTTATCACACTTATTGCAGAGGTGTTGACATTATGAACAAATGTACGCGTTAGGAGAGACCAGTGCTCTGTGCTGGGACCAGGTGTTGGAGGTCTTCGAAGCCAGGGTAGGCAGTGCCTCCGTGCGTCCAAGGTGAGGGGAATGGCCCTGGGCCATCCAGGAGGATCACCTGGTGCCGCGGCAGAATCTGCCCTGAGCTGAAAACTCAGCTCTCTGCCTCTGCCCGTGGCCGCCAGGTACCAGAGGCCAGCTGCTGTAGCTTTTGGAGCCTTGTTTCTCACCTGCGTCCTGTAAGAAGGATGGTAGGAGCTACCTCTTGTGCCCCTCAAGGCTGTTATCACAGGAGAAGGGAGGTGACAAGACAACGGTAGTGCAAGGTGGGAGGTAGCAGGCTGGGTACCCCAGGTCTGACACCATCTGCATCCCTTCTTGCCCTCAGCCACAGGCCTGATGATTGGCTGCCTGGTCTACCCCGACGGCTGGGACTCGAGCGAGGTGCGGCGCATGTGTGGGGAGCAGACGGGCAAGTACACCCTGGGCCACTGCACCATCCGCTGGGCCTTCATGCTGGCCATCCTCAGCATCGGTGATGCCCTCATCCTCTCCTTCTTGGCCTTTGTGTTGGGTTACCGGCAGGACAAGCTCCTCCCCGACGACTACAAGGCAGATGGAAAAGGTAACCTGCGCTTCTCCATAATGACGCCCCCTGCCTGGAGACCCTGGGGAAGAAAGTGGGGCTCATCTTAGCCAGGCCCCTGGGTCTCCCCGACCCAAGGGATGGGGACACCAAGACCAATGAGACAGAGGCCAAAGGCCAGGGGAGTGTTGCAAGCTGGCAGCAACAAGGCGCTGTGTGGCAGGGCTGTCTGCCGTAGAGTGTCCCCCACCCCGCACTCTCAGGGTCTACAGGGGAGAGAGCCCTAACCCAGCCGGCGCCTAGTGTGGGCTCCTCTAGAAGGAGGCACTGGTCTGGTCCGGAAGTGAGGCTGGGAGTTTGCTCGTGGAGAGAGGAGCCGCAGGGCAGCAGCGGAGGGGCTGAGCTGCTGGGGAAGGAGGAGGAAGGCAGGTTCATGCTTGGGACAGCTTGAGAACCCAGAGAGCGCACAGAAGTGACAGACCTTGGAGTGCAAGTAGTGGAGCCTGTGCGCCCTGGGGCCAGGGCCCCCTGGGTTGTCTGAATGTCCACCCTGTTCCACCTCCCTCTCGTCCAGCTCCCACCCGCCGTCACACAGCGCAGCTGCAGCCGACCCCGCGGCCCAGCAAACCCTCCGGGACCCTCCCTGACAGCTTCCCGCCACCCTCGCTTCTTCCTAAGGTGCCTTCTACGCCTCCTTCTCATTAGCCTCTTCCCCTATCTGTCCTGAGGGGTTCACGTTTTCAGAGCATAAATTTCGTCTCCTAGTCAGAGGGCAAGGCCTGTCTCACACCCCTGCGAATCCCACAACAAACCCTGTAAGACAGCGAGGGAAGAAAGACATCTCACAGGGGGCCGCCATTAGGGACCTGTTACACCTCAGGGGCCTTGCCAGCCTCCCCTCCCCATGGCTGTCTTAACATCGGCCCCTGGACCTGGACTAGAACAGCAGCCGACCTCCCCTACCCTCTAGGACCAAAGACCCTTCCCACGTGAGGAACTTGAGGCCCAGAAAGGAGACTTGCCCAGAGGTTCACAGAAAGGTGGTGGCAGAGAGTAGCCCAGAGCTCAGGTCTTCTCCGGCTGAGCCCAGGGCCGCTTCCGCAAGGGGAAGCATCTGAAACATTTCACCCTTCTTTGGGGAGGGGTGTGGAAGAAAAGAGACTCACACACTTGTCATGTGGTTAAAGATGGAAGCCAAATTACTGGAAAGATCTGGGCCAAGGAGGAGAGGAGAGGAAGGTTTCTTTCCACTACAGTAGATTCCTGTAGCTCCTGGGCCAGGGGATGCTTAGGGCCTGGGTCCCTTGAGGGCCCCGTAAAGGGAAGAAGGACGGAACTAGTATTTGCTGAGCCTCTTCTACGTGCGAGAGTGATGGGAGGTTTTTTCACGGGGGCCAATTTTATTTAAGCCATTTTTATTTGATCGTATTTATTTAAGCTCTGTGAGGAAGCGCCGGAGCGGGCGATTTCAGCAGCAACCTGCACAACCAGGGCTTGCTTCAGCGATGGACTTTTTTCCAGGAGTGACTCGGCAGGAGCTGCTGGAGGCATTTTGTCCAGCTCTCAGCCTCAGGTCAGGGCCACCTTCATATGTCTGGCTACATGCACAGAGTATTTTTATATCACTCGTTTGCATTCTTCTTTTTCAGAAGAGATTCTCTAGTCAAAAAGAAATTTTATTCACAAAAATCCTCTTTAAAGTGTTTTCTTATAAAGAGATGGTTTTGTTCCGTTGACATTTTCTTTACTAACAAAGTGTCAATTCCCTTTCCGCTCCTTCCTTGTCCCTCTGCCTTCATGTCCCCTGCACGTCGTCTCAGCCTTGCCAGGGCCTTGTCCTCCCTCACTATTGCACAGGGCTTGTTTTATCCTTCCTGCTTATTTATTACCTTTGAGGAAACGCCCATATAACCTTTATGAATACCTCTAGTCACTCAATGAAGATCCGTATTTCTTCTTTCAAAGCACAATATTGGGGTCAGGAGAGTCAAGCTCAAGTCCCAGTTCTTCCAAGTCTTTCTGGTGAAAAGGAGAACGCTAACCCTGTGCCGCCACCTCCACTACGTGTGGCGTGACTGGAAGAAGGAAAGAAGAAGCAAAGGATGTAGTTGCTGGTTCTCTCCTCGGGGGTTAGGGAGGCAGAGGAGAATGAGTATGGGCTCCGGAGTCAAAACGGGGTTTAAGTTTTGGCTCCATTTTTAACTGGCGGTGTGACTTTGCAGAGGCTACTTGACTTCTCTGAGCCTCAGCTTCATGGGGGAGGGGGTCAGGTTTTTCTTCATTTGTAAAAAAAAAAATCCCTACTTCAAAAGATCGTGCTCAGGAATAAGATAAAGATGTCTGTTCTTGTCACTTCTATTGAACATCATACTGGAGGTTATAGCTAGGGCAATTAGACAAGAAAAAAATTCTAAAAATCCAGTTTGGAAAGGAGAAAGGAAAACTATCTCTATTAGCAGATGACATGACCTTGTATATTGAAAATCCTAAATAACTGACTAAAAAACTATTAAAGCTAAACACAACTTCATCAAGTTTGCAGGATACAAGAGCAATATACCAAAATCCACTATATGTGCATACACTAGCAATGAACAATCCAAAAATGAAATTAAGAAAACAATTTCAGTTACAACAGCATCAAGAAGAATAAAATTAGGAATAAATTTAACACACAAAGTGCAAGACTTGTACATAAAAATTACAAAACATTGTTGAAAGAAATTAAAGGTTTAAGGGCCGGGTACAGTGGCTCACGCCTGTAATCCTAGCATTTTGGGAGGCTGAGGTGGGAGGATTGCTTGAGGCCAGGAATTTGAGACCAGCCTGAGCAAGAGCAAGATCCCGTTTCTACCAAAAATAGAAAAATCAGCTGAGTGCGATGTCATGGGCCTGTAATCCCAGCTACTTGGGAGGCTGAGGCAGAGGGATCACTTGAACCCAGGAGTTCAAAGTTGCAGTGAGCTATGATGATGCCATTGCACTCTAGCCTGGGCAACAAAGCAAGACCTTGTCGCCAAAAGAAAAGAAGAAAAAAAAAAGAAGAAGAAAGAAAGAAAGACTTCTATTATAGTATATGCTTAGAGCATGCAATTATAATATTAATACTTTCCAACTAATAGATGAGGATAGGAAATATAGATATTCTTTTCAGAAACTTTTAAGATTTTTGAGACTTTGGATAAAAGCAAGTTGATCAATCTCTAGAAAGACCTAAAACCAAACCCTAAAATCTCACTCATGAGTTCATTGTAGAGTTGGATCTCGTTCAATTTGAAAGTGTTTACTCAGTATCTGCCATGGGCCAAACTCAGGTGCTGATTTGAGCTGTGGCCAGGTAGACTTTGAAGGGCCAGTGGAACATCTTGGTGAGACTTTAGGACATGTCAGGAGCCCTGCTGGATGGGCCTGGAGATGGGTGGCAGCCTTGGAGAGACTTTGTTCAGGACCAAGAAAGAAGGCTGAGGCTGAACCCTGCTGGCCCCGCTGGCACACTGGCCTCTGGCCTCCTTGCCCCACAGCTCTGCCTTCAGTCAGGCACCAGAGGGACCTTAACTAAAAACAAGAATCTGACAACGGGCTCTTCTGCCCAGTTGCTTCCAACAACTCTCCAACATCCGGCCTTTGGGTCCCCAACCCCTCCTTCAGAAGCTGATGAAATGAGAGGAACTTCCTCGCCAGAATCAAAAGCACATAGGTCCAACATTTTGCAGGAGCTATGGGCCTCTGCAAGCTCATTCACGGACTCTCTTATGGAGGCATCGCTTGTGGCGTCCCTTGTGACTTGTCCTGCCTCCCTCACTGCTCATCTTGACTTTTTCCTCTCATGGTGTATGTTCAGCCACTTCAAAACAACACGTACTTCTCTTGCACACACCGCTTCATGCCTTTGTACATGTTGTTCCCACCTACTGGAGTGGCTTTCTCCCTCACCTCTTCCCTAGTAAACTCCTATTCACTCTTCAAAACCCAGCTTAGGAGTAACTACCTCCTTGACACACACAGTCCTTGATGGTTTCCAGACAGGCTTGGTCACTTGCAGTCTAAAGCACTTCTGTTCCACATGCTTCTCTCATTGTATGTCTCCCAGTGCATGAGGGTTCTATGTCTGTCTCCTTCACTGGGTTGTGGGCTTCCTGAGGCCAGAGACATATCTGTAGCTCTCATATCCCCAGCACCCAGTATATATAATAACAGGTGCTCATAGGGACTAGAGGACCGAAATGGCAGAACTGAATTGGCAAAGGAGGCAGAGCTAACAAAGGAGCAGGAGAACAAGCAGACCAGAAGTTAGGGCATGAGCCAGGACAAGAGAGAGTATCAAGAAGGAAAGGGGAGGCAGTGCGGGGAGGTCAAGGTTGTTAAGGACTGAAAAACATCATTGAGTTTGGCAATTGGGAAGCCATTGGTAGGGCGATCAACTGACCCTATTTGCCCGAGACTCTCCCAGTTCTGGCATTGAAAGTCCTGGGCAAACGGAGATGGCTGGTCACCCTAACAAGGGCATGCAGAAGCCTGCGGGCGGTGGGCTGAGGGGTGGATGGAAGGTCGGGGAGACAGACTGGGAATACTGGTGACTGCTGAGCTGTTGGGCTGTGCCCCAGGAGGCTAAGGACTATGCCAGCCTCCTGGCCCATCTCTCCTGCCCCCACCCCTCCCACTGGAGAGAAAGCAAACAAAGCCGATGTCAGGAACACCGCGTTCACCTTTAATGACTTCTTCCTGAAGGGCTCTAAGCCTGCCTCCTGGGTCACCCAACTAGTCCTCCTGCCAGCGCTGGACCCAGCGGGACCAGCAGCCCTGACCGGTGGCAAGTATCCATGTGTTTTATCCAGTTGGCACAATGGCTCCTGGTGGGACTGGGGGCAGCTCCTCCCTTCTCTTGAACTGTTATTTAAAAGTCTCATTTCCCGTTGTATAGATTGTCCAACTAATTCAATTCTGAACTTCTTAGAAGCAGGGATCATGCCCTCCCTCCCCGCCTCCCTCTCTCCCTCTCTTTCCCTCTGTGTTTCTACAGTAAACACTAATTAAGTGCTGCTTATTCAGTGGTCCAGATGACAGCCACAGTTCCTGCCCTCAGGCATCTCCTACTGTGGGTTTGGACCTCCTAAGTGTGGGCAGTTTATAGCCCTGAGCAGCAGGAGGGGGCCAGGCCGGCCTTCGGGGAGTCTGGCATGTCATAACAGGATATGTGTGCGACAGGTTAGGGAGACACAGACCGTAGGCATCTAAAGAAAGAGTCTCTACAAATCAACATGTTCAAGTGGAATCAATCACATCTGTGTGACAGGGGCAAATTATTTACCACTCTATACCTTGATTTCCTAATTTATAAAATAGGAATAACATAGCACCCTTCTTAGCGTCATGGTGAGAGTTAGATAGGATATATAAATTTGTATATATATACACACATATAGATATATACACACATATGTATATAACTTAACATCATAACTTAGTTCTTGGAACATACTAAGAGGACAATGTTAGCTATTGTTCTTTTTTTTTTTTTTTTTGAGACACAGTCTCACTTTGTTGCCCAGGCTAGAGTGCGGTAGCGTCAGTCTAGCTCACAGCAACCTCAAACTCCTGGGCTCAAGCGATCCTTCTGCCTCAGCCTCCCAAGTAGCTGGGACTACAGGCATGTGCCACCATGCCTGGCTAAATTTTTCTATATATTTTTAGTTGGCCAATTAATTTCTTTCTATTTTTAGTAGAGACGGGGGTCTTACTCTTGCTCAGGCTGGTTTCGAACTCCTGACCTTAAGCCATCCTCCTGCCTTGGCCTCCCAGAGTGCTAGGATTATAGGCATAAAGCACTGCACCCGGCCTTACCATTGAGTTTTAATCCTCAGGTTACCTGGTGTCCGGCTGGAGGGCATTGGGAAAAGTTGGGTTTATTTCTTCCCCTCGAAGCAGATGAGTTTGCAACTTCTTGTACAGTTGCCCAGCCCCATGGGTTTAGGAAGACCCTTGTGCTTGTGAGGCCTCTCAGGACCTGGCTCCCATCAGAGAGAGGTGGTGGGAGGAGAGCAGTGACTGTAAGGACAGGGTGTCTGGGGGAGACTTCTGCACATCTGTGCATAAAAGGAAATAAGACCCAGAGGGCTGAGATGGGGCCCCGAGAACCACCACATTGGGGTCTGCCATCAGGAGAACTTTTTACCCAGGCAGAGCATATGGATACACAGAGGGCAGAGGAACTTGTCTGAATCTCTGAAGCTGCCCAGCGTTGTTGGGCAGGCACCATGCTACAGGTGCACTTGGGAAATCCGTCTTCTACACAGATGAGTACTCAATCTGTGCACACCTTTTTGGATAGCTGTGTGCATTTGATCCAGGCACATGTCTCTTGGGCCCAGGGAATTCAGCCATATCCTGTTCCTAATGGACATAAGACCCTGTCAGATCACACCCTCCTTTGTACACTGGGAAATCAGAAGTCATCTCTGTCTTTTGTTGGTCCCCTAGCCTCTCCCTGGGGTCAAGGTGGGATGTTCACACAGTGGGGGAAGCTCCTTTGTGGACTGGGGATAATCATAAGAGAAGCTGGAATGTCTGCTGAGTAGTAAACATTGGCACTGTTCACTGGCTCTAAACCTCTGGGCATAGTCTTGTGAGTGTGGGCACTGGGCCTTGGGGAGGGCTGCCTGTTCCCAGCTGCACTGATGAGAATGTCCCTTTCAGGGGGGAAATCAGCTGTGTGCAAATATTACACTATGGGAGGTACATGCTTGTCAACTGATGTTAGCCATGTCCACTGGGGAACTGTGAGTGGAACTGAAAGGTTTTACAACCAGAAGTCTCTTAGAGATCATCTAGCCCTGTGGTCCCCAACTCCTAGGCCATGGACAGTCCCTAGGCCTGGCCTGTTAGGAAACGGGCCCATGCATAATGGCCTGAGCTCTGTACCACCCACCTCCACCCATGACACCCCACCCACACCACCCCCAGTCCGTGGAAAAATTGTCTTCCATGAAACCAGTCCCTGGTGCCAGAAAGGTTGGGGACCGCTCATCTAGCAGGATGGTAAGCATCTGGCACTCATGTTATCATTTTCCAGTCTTGCCCACAGCAGACATCATTAATTGATCACGGCACTCTCCCATTCTGTACCCTTGGCAGACATTGTTACTCGATCATGAGCCCAAACATGGTCTCAGAATCTTTCTAAAAACAAAACCAAGTATTTTTAGGAAATCACTACCTATAAGTTGGCAATGGCACCTTGAGGTGAAACTGATTGGCCATCCTCTGTTCTTGCCTATTTCAATTATTTGACAGATGAAGACATGAGGCTCCAAGAGGGGAAGTGACTTGTCCAAAATTACAGTACCAACAAGTGACAGCAGGACTAGAACTCAGGTGCTTTAGCTTCTAGTTCATTCCAGTCTGGGATTCTAGCCTCCCGCCCAGAAGTCCTCTCTCTGTGTTTGGCTGAGGAGGGCAGGAAGCTTCAGTTGCATCACTGAGAGAGCTCCTGGCAGGAGGGGTGGGGCCGGTTACCCTCCCTGGAGAGAAGTCGCCTATACAGAGCATAAGACTTCTCTCTAGTTTCCAGAAGGGTCGGTGGCAGCTCCCTCACAGGCTTGGTGGCTTTCTGGAGCTCTGCCCACACCTCCTGCCCACTGCCACCCGCCTCTCTTGTTGAACAATAAACCCCAGCTCTGCCAGGGGCAGCGTCTGAGTCAGCTCACACCACCTGCGTGACTGCTCGGAGCTGCGAGCCTTGTTTTCCCGGGTATAGGGTGTCATGTCAGGGTGTGTTTGGGAGTCAGCTCAGGGAGGCCTTGGAATGCAGTTGCTGCCTCTGCCACCACCCTCCTCCTATAGTCCTAGACCCAAAGGTCTGACCTAGAAATCTCAGCTCTGCCCCCACCAGGCCCCCATCTACCCACTTTGGATAACCGACGGGAAAGTTGGCTGGAAAGTGTGCAGGGGGACAGTGCCCCACTCCAAACTGGAGAATGAAGGGAAGGAGGATCTTTGGTGGTGGCCAGGTGAGTTGTATGTGTGTGTGTGTGTGTGTGTGTGTGTGTGTGTGCGCGCGCGCGCGTGCGCTCTGTGAAGCTTCAGCCGTGACCAAGTCACTCTCTTCCTGCCGGAGTTTCAAGTCAATCCTGGCACTTCTGAATGAGTGCCAGCTATGTGCCTGGCACCATGGGTGGTACTAGGGACCCTGAGGGGGAAAGTCGGGGTTGTCCTGGAGGGAAGAGCCAGGGTGACCACCTTGGCCTTTGAGGGAGCCGTCAGCTGGTGGAAGCATCGGGGTAGAATGCACTGAGTGGGTGTTGCCACGGTAAGTGAGTGGTCTAGGGTGCAGACCACCCTCATCAGGCTTGCATGCTATGAGCATCCCATCTGGGGCCTGGAGGTCTCCACCTCCCTGAGGTTTTGCTTTTGACTCTTATGGAACCAAGCATGTAAGACGGTCAGGGTGCACTATAGGAATCTAGTCGTGGGCTTTTCTGAGGGAAGACAGAGATTGTTCCTCCCTCCAAGAGGCGATCTCCCTGAAGATGTGAGCTGCATTGATTCCCCTCGCCAGCAACCTGCCAGCCCAGACTGGACCTCAGCTCCCAGACAATTTCAGGAGCTGCCATCCATGGGTCTCAGATCCGCTCTTTCAGATCAGACCATTGCAGGAGTCATTGGGGAATTGGAGCTGTTTCCTTTATATCCTCAATTTAGCTGGAGCCGAGGAAAAAAGATTTTAGATCCCCTGATACCTCCACAAAGGGATGACATCAGGCTCTCCAGAAGGGCTTGTGGGGTTCTTGGTGCCAAATTCCCAACTTTCCAAGTGGGGCAGTATCTCAGTGATGAAAGCTCAGGCTGTGTTATCAGACAGACTTATTTGGGTTTGTGCCTCGGCCCCACCCCTTACCAGCTGTGTTCGCCTGGGCCATTACCTAACCTCTGGAGTCCCCACCTTCTCATCTGCAAATTGGCTCTAATTGCAGTAACTCCGAATGGTGTTGTGAGATTTTAAGGAGATAAGGCGCAGGAAACCTTGACCGTGGAGCCTGGGGCAGCTGTGGGCATTATTATTATGAGATCATTGCTGCTGCCTCTGGCCCCCTGGAGAAGGGAAGGGGCTCCAGGTTCCTCCCTGTGAGCACAGTGTCTGCCCAGCCTGGACCAGGGGAACATTTTTCTCAGCTACAGAGGGGTCATGGGCACCTTCAAGCTGCAATAAATCAATCCTCCTGGCTGGCCGGGAGACAGGCCTCAAAACCAGCCGGGGTTTGGCTCCATCTGCTAATTACAGAGCCTTTATCTGCTGCTCAGCAGGACAAAGTGGCCAGTTCAGCCACATGGGAACTCTGAGCTCAGTGCTGGCTGGGGGGCTGGGGAAGAGGCTAGGAATGGGGGTGGTCACCGGGGCTAAATGGACAACATTCAGATGTACCTTTAAAAAAAACAAACCAAACAGGAAGCATGAGGCTGGTGTTTGGGCTGGAGGTGAGATGCTGGCAGAGGGTGGTTGAGGTGTGACAAACCAGCCTTTCTTCCCGCTGAGACAGTGCAGGCTGCGTCTCCGAGGGCAGCCCTGGTGAAGGCCAGCCTGTCTCACTCCCTCAGGAGCAGGCTTGTTTTGCCCCATGATTCCCAGTGCTTCACTCCTGTCCTGGAACCTTCCAAGGAGGAATCTCTTACCTACCTCCCAGTGTGCCCGCCCCTCCCTCCATCCAACAGTATGGTAGAATGGGGACCACAACAGAAGAGGCTGGGCTAAGACATCTGCCAAAGTTTTAAGAAAATTGTGTAGGAGGCCTCAAAAATATGAGATTCTATCCATTGCTCTATATATTTTCTGGTGCATGTTGGGAAAGTGTGCCACTGCCTGAGTCTGGCAGTTGGGACACTTTGGGCTAGTTTGGAACACCTAAGTTTCTTGGCTGTGGGGTTGCGTCCAGAGTGGGGGAGGGTAGAGCCGTGGGTTGGTGTCCTGGCGGGGTATCCGAATCACCCGTGAGCCGGATTAAAAATGCATCCAGACCCCCTCTCCCCACAGCCTTTTGAATCTGTCTAGGGCTGGGCGCCTGCATCTGGAGTTCTAGCAGACTTGACAAGTGATTCTGACGCGAAGCCAGACTTGACAACTGGAGTCTTGAAGTGAGGAGACTCCTGGGCCTCATGAGCTCCCTGTCCTGGCTGCAGACAGTGCCTGCAGGTGGCCTCAGTCCTGCCTTCTCCAGGCTACTTCTGCACACCTGGGCCCAGGCCCGAGAGGCCAAGGGATTCCCTCACCTCTGTGCTCTTCAGCTCAGGAAGGGCCAGAAGGAAGGAAAGAGCCCAGGACAAACCTTGACTTGTTCCCCCGAGGCAGGGGAGGGTGAGGAACCGGGGCCCCCAAGGCTGGTGGGAGTTCTCTGTAATGCAACTTGCGTTAGCACGCACTTTGCGTCAGGCGCTGTCCCGGGCCCTTTCGGTCATTACCTCTGGACTGCTCACAGCCCACCCTCTGGTGATGTGTAGGCACCACCACTCTCCCCCATTTTTTGAGAGATAAGGGTACTGAGGTCACATAAGGACCTCAAGGTCACACAGCAGAAAGGTGGAGGAGCCAGATTCAGACCGGACAGTCTGGCTCCGGAATCCATGCGCTAAACCCCTCCTCTCTGCTGCCCCGACCTGGGCCAGGGCTAGAGGAGAGCCTCCCTTGCCAGGAAGGCTTCGGCTACAGAGCAGGTGGGGCTGGCCAGCCTCTTCAGGTGGGCACTGCCCTGACCACCTGCCCAAGCTGGGCGGGGTTTAGGCTGCGCAGAGGCAGAGAGAAAGCATCTTGGGTTTTCCCTGTTGCATTCTCTCTCTCCTCACTTTCTCTATTTATCTCTGTCTCTTCAGGGTCTCTGAGTCTCCCTGAGCCTCTCTGGGTATGGCTCCGTTCCTGTGGCCTTTCTCCAAGCCTCTTTCCACTCTCTCGTGTCTGCCTCTCTGGAGGCATTTTCTCTCTCTCTGCTTCTGTCTATGTGGATCTGTGAGTCTCTCTTGTCTGTCTGTCTCGCTCCAGGATGCTGGGAGAAGGGCAGGGTGGAAACCTGTTCAGGCTCCAGCTGGGATTAGCGAAGGCAAAGCCCTTGCAGGGGAGGGGAACTGCTACCCCTTCTCAGGGGGGTATGGGAAGGGAGTGCAGCTTTCCCCCCAAAAGGGGCTCACGTACAGGCATTCCTTTTGGAGTCAGCTAGCAGTCTTGGGGGAGGCTGCCCTGCCATGGCTCTTCCACTCTCCCAGAAAAGGTGACTACTTTCTCCCTCTCCTGGGCCATCTTGTGCCTGGGGCCCCCTGTGTGCAAGGGGCTGGCGGTGGTCTCAGCCCTCAGCCATCCTACCACCCAAGAGTGGGGTTCAGGGCTGGGCCATGGAGGGCAGGAGCCTCGGGCTGGCTCTTCCCCCTTCTTCCCCTTCTCTGGCTGGACAGAAGGTCTCCCCGGGGTCGTCTGTCTGTTCCATTGCCTAATCCCTCCCCACCCCATACTATCCCTCCAAGGCCACACCTGCCCCACTGCTGTCCCTGCTAGAAATAGCTGCGCAGTGGGTATTTGCCCAGGAAAAGGAGTGGCTCTGTAGGGTCAGGCTGGCCCCAAAATACCCTACCAGCTGTCAGTGATCTAGGTCAGGTAGGCATCAGGAACAGGTTTGGGGCAGGGTTTTGCTCTTCTTGAGTATCTTCTCTCAGTGAGCAGCCATTCGCTCTGGTCCAACCTATTGCTTTCGGTTGGGGGTGTAGGGGTGAGCACCTGCTTTGGGCAAGTCACTGTGTTCAGGGCGGGGCTGAGGGGGTGGAGACAGATGGAATATGGAGCTGACCTGCGGGCTGGCTGATTACCGGTCCAAGTGGACGTGCCTAGCAGGCTGCCTCTTCTAGGTGTCTGTGTAAGTCACACACGTACCTCCACCTTAGCATGCTCCAAACCCAGCTGCTGCCTGGACCCCTCCCCACATTCTCCCTCCTCCCGTCTTCCCCCTCCTCCCTCTGTCGCTGCACCCTCTTCCTCCCCAGCAGACCCGCCCTCCTGACCTCTCCTGCGCCCCAGTGTTCTCAGCAGGACCCCCTGCTCCAGCCGGCCCTGCCAGCTGCTTCTCGGCACTGCAGCCAGTCAGCTCTGCTTCTCTAGTGTTTATTTTTAATTATGAAAGTTTTCAATCCTACAGAAAATAATATAACAGGCGTCAGTGAACCTCTCGCCCAAATTTAACAAATGTTAACATTTTGCCACATTTGCTTCAGAGACTTTTTTAAAAAGAAATAAAATGTGCAGGTGTCTGATAAAGGCTAAATTCTCTCTCCCTGCCTCGGGTCTGTGTAGGGGCTGCTGGGACGTTTTCCTGAGGTGAACTGGAGGTGCGTCTGGGTCTGGAGAAGGGCTGGGGTTCAGGTAGGCTGAAAAGGCGCTCCAGGCAGGGGGTCTGCGGGAGTGAGGGGTTGCAGGGGGAGAGGTGGGGTAGGGGCGCGTCTTGGGCATGCGCAGAAGTGGGGTGGTGGGTGGGGTGGGCAGGACCACTTTGGGCATGCACAGAGGCCAGCATGAGTGCTGCTTTGGTGGCCTCTGGGGTCTGGATTCCTGGTGGGCCTGCACGCAGGAATTGCCCCCGCAATCCCTGAGCGGCCAGCACCTTGTACTTCCTTGTACTTCCTCCTCCTGCACCTCGTCCTCTGTGGGCAGCTGCCCCTGTTTGAGAGGAGCCCATCACCTGGGTCAGTTGCCACCAGAGAAGTGACCCACAGCTGGGCACCACTGTGGGCTGGACGACGGCAAGCTCTGCGGAGGGATTTTCCTGTTGCATTTCCCAGTTCGCTGGCAAGAGGCAAGTCCCACCCCCACCGCCAGGAAAGCCTCCTTAGTCGGAGCTGGCAGCAGAGCTGGAAGCCGGGCTGGCGGTGGGTGCCGAGCCTCGCTGCGTGGGCTGCTTTATGAGGCTTCCCCTGGCAACTCTGCCTGTGCTTTGGCTTCAGGAGTTTTCTCTTCTTCCATCTGGGCTCCACCTGTCCTCCCCTTTGCCCAGTGTGAAGAAACACTAGGAAGCCCTTCCGATTCCAGAAAGCAGTTACAGGAGAAGACTCCTGTGAGCGGAAGCCATCAAAGCCGCGGATGCCAGCTTTGAAATCTGCAGACCTGTCGTGGGCACACGGGCTGCCTGGGTCAGCTGTTACAAGCACCTGAGGTGCCAAAGGGCATTCGAACCCCAAACCTAGCCAGTCACATCTCGTATCCAGCCCAGCAGCAAGCCGGCTCATTCTCTCAGACCCCCTCTGTCCTTTGGGCACTAGGCAGGGTGCCTCAGGGCCTTGCCTTTGCCGTTCCCTCTGCCCGCAACCCCCTCTCCCCTGGTCTTCAAGCAGCTGACTCCTGCACACATGGCACCTCTCCAGCAATCAGACAGCCCCCAGCATCACTTTGTCACATTCTATTGCCTTGAAGACACTTATCACAATTGATCATTATCTTATTAGTTAGCTTCCTTGTTTGCTGTCTTATCCCCTCCTCCCTCCTCCTCACCCCAGAATCTCAGCTTTAGAAGAGCAGGACCCTGCCTGCTCAGTAGCTTGTTTTCCCAGTGCCCAGAATGGTGCTTTCCACATATTGGGTGCCTGGGAAACCATTGGCGAATGGCTGCGTGGCCAGCTGGCGCTGAGTGCGAGGGAGCGGTGGGCGAGGCCTGGCCCTGCCGTCCTCCTTCTCCACTCTAATGGCAAGTTCTGTCGGCTCCCACTCCTCCTGCGTGCCTGTCTTTGCCTACAGGCTGGATTTGCTGTTGGGATTCACTTGCGAAGAACAATGAGGGCTTCTCAAGTTTTAGTGTGCACACGAGCTACTTAGCATTCTTGCTAAAGTGCAGATCCTGATTCGGCAGGTCTGCCTGGGCTTGAGCTTTTGCATTTCCATCAAGCTCTCGGATGATGTCCATGCTGCTATTCTGCCTTGAGTAGCAAAGGCATAGAATGTCAGAAAGACAAATTCGAAGTCCGTGTTCTCCGTGCCTCTCTGATTCTTCTTCCCGTCTGAGTGTGATCTCTCTCCTGTAGCCCTTTCTCCTCAGAGCCCTCTGTGACCACATGGGATTGGACCTGGTGAATCTGGGGTCTTCGTGGGGAGCACTGTTCCAGTACTTCCCGGGGCTGCCCTGGGGTGGTGTGTGCTGCCTCAGAGGGGTGGCGGGTTCCCGTCGTTGGAGGTGTTCCCATAGCTTCAGTTGTCATGTGTCAGGCGTGTTGATGCCTGTGTGAGGAGGAGGAGGCCCCTCCCTACAATTCAACTTTGTGCCCTTGTGTGATTTCCACAAACTTGTGAAACCAGGATCTCCAGTTGTGGCTCATTAACCGATGGGGACTTTTAAAGGTCATCTGGCAAGTCCTCCGCCCTTTTCAGTCCTTCCTGGGGAAAGCAGGACATTCTAAACACTGTTCCTGTGGTTTGGTAGAGTGGGCTGTGGGAGCGGAGCGGGGGTTTGGCTCAGGCAATAGTTCAGTCATGTATGGAATGTCATGCCTGACTCGACTGGACCCAGGGATAGAGCCCTTAGGAGGGTTCTGCATTTACATTGTCTTTCCTTTCTGAGATGCTTCCCCAGGCCTTGACTGAGCTCCTTTGTGTTGGTTAGGACAGGCTAACTGCTGTGTAACAAACTCTCAGTGGCTCAACATACTGAAGGTTTATTTTCTGTTCATGTCCCAGACCAAAACAAGTCACCCGAGGGCTCTGCTCCAGGCAGTCATTCAGGAACTCACACTCTCCCATCTGGTGACCCCATCCTGCAAGGATTTCTGTGTCCAGCTGTCAGGCAGGGAAGAGAGAATGTGGAGGATTGCAGGGAGACTTCATGGGTTATGCTCGGGTTCCAATGGTCAGGATTTCATCACATGCCTGTACCTCCCAGCAAGGGAGGCTGGGAAATGTAGTCATGAGTCCAGCCAGCTGTTGGACACCCTGATGGATGGTGGGAATATCAAGGCACTGACATTGCTTCCAAGAAGCTCACAGGCTTTTTCAAGGAAACAAGTACATAAATAACTAACGACAACACAGTGTGGTGTCATTCTAGAAGCATTCTAGAAGTGGCCAATCTGCAGAAACAAGGTAGAGGAGTGAGCTGTGGAACAGCGTGTCATGCCTAGGGAGGACTGCAGGCAGGCCGTGCAGTGCGGGGGGATGAGCAAGGGTGGCAGGGCGTGTGACTGGAGAGGTCAGCTGGGCATAGGTCATGGATAGGCTGGTGTCCTGGGGGCGGCAGAGCCAACAAAGGACGTGAAGCTGGAGATCAAAGCATCATCTGGGAGCAAGTTGCAGCAACACTGGAGACGGCTGTGTACTTAGCCTCTCTTCCAAGAGGTTTCACGTGTGCTTTGGTCGCTTATGCTGTGAAGTTTCTAACAGAGGAGGAAGGGGTGGTGGTGGGGAGGTGACTCCCTGAGTCACCTGCTACAGGCAGTGCTCCTGGCCGGAATTTGCTGGGCCTGCTTGGACCCTGTGCCGCTTGGGGTCCACCTGGCAGCACAGGGTCTACATGGCGGCTTTAGTGTCTTTGAGGAAGCATTCAGTGCCCTTTCCTGAGTTCTAGGATGGCCTAGAGGCTGGTGCTGACCCACAGCTGCAGGGCCACTCCCAGGCAGGGGAGCAGCAGGGTCTTGGGAGGCGAGGGCTCCTTGCTGACCAGGGCAAGGCCACAGGGAGCGCTTGACTCTGCCTGCTCAGCCCCAGCCTTTTGCTTTAGCCTATTCTGTTGTTTTTCCTTTTGCACAAGACTTTGGGGGTAGGGGGTTCTGAGGCCCACGAGTACATTGACCCATTTGGAATACATTAAAAAAAAAAAAACTGGGGACTGGAGACGCTTGGAGAAGGAAAGGAGGAAGGCAAGGATGCTGGTTGCTGTTTAGGAGCTTCTGTCTAGGAGGCCTGTTGGGAGCATGCTGGGGACCAGCTCTGGCATCTCATTGCCTGGAACCGCAGCCTGGGCCTGGGACCACCGAGGGTTTGTTTTGGCCTCATCTCTGCCCAGAAGTGCCGTCTCTTTGTCCCAAACTTTGGTCTGAATTTGATCCTGTGGTGGCCAGGGAACTTGGGGCACCACAGTTCTAGGCCATTCTAAGAGGATGAAAAGAATCTAGAAAAACCTGGGCTGGGATTGTGGCTCAGCCAGAAAGAAAAGGTTAAAGCCTGTTGTTTGCCTTCCTTCCTCCTTCCCCCGCCTTCTTCAGGGCCTCTTGCTTTTTAAAAACCTTTTCGGATGGTCCTTGAAGGTCTGTGTGGAAAAGTGTCAGGCAGCATTGGGGGCAATTTAGAAAAGTTGGGAGGGGTCTCTGGCAAGGCTAGATGGACACCCCCAGAAGGAAACAAGGTGACCACAGCCAGGACCCTGCCAGAAAACACCCCGTTTGGGCAGACCTCGTTCTGTGTGGGGAGCGTCACCGCCGGCACCCTGGGCCGGCGCCAGGATTCCTCTGGCCGTCTGTCCCACGCACAGATGTTTCTCTCGCCACTCTCCATCCTGTGCACTGGCCAGATGTGTCTTCCAGCAGTTGCACTTTCTCAGTGTGCTCCTCTGCCGAGCACCCTCCAGGGGCTCCCTGCTGCCCAGAGGAGGAAGTCAGAGTTCTTCCTCTCCGTCTCAGATGATCCCTGCAGCCCTGCCCCACGTGGCCTCCCTGCCCTAGCACCGGGCTCCCCCCATCCCAGGCACTTTCCTGGGGATAAAAGGGCGAGAAGCCAGCAAGCAGCCGGGGCTGGCACACTGGGGTGTTAGGAGGAGACCGGGGTGTGGCTCCAACTCCATAGTAGGAAGCCATGTCTTAGGTTGTGTGATTCCTGGGGAGGCTCTATTTGTTCTGCCTGGAGCCAGGCTCAGAGCTGGCTGGATTCAGAATCTCTGTTCTGGCACCCTTGGCCACTAGCTTTGCAGATGATCAGCTACCCTGGCATCACACCCTTCCCTCTTGGCCAAGGGGAGCTGGAGTCACATGAGTGATCTTGTGTCGGGGCAAAGCTCAAGATCCTTAGGAAGTGAAAGGCTCGGAAGACCTTTCAGCCATTGGCAGTGAGGGCTGGACAGGCCTGGCCCACGGCCCCGAGCAGCTCCCCCAAAGCAGAAAGGACTTGAAGGAGTACATCAGAGATGGGAAAATACCCTTGGAGTTTCTTTACCTTAAAATTGGTGGCCCCGTTTATCAAGTACTTATAGTAACCCAGGTATGTTGTCTCATTTCCTCTACACACATGGGGTGCTGCTTTTACTTACACCACTGTACTGATGAGAAAACGGGACCACAGGTTAAGTGACTTGGCTAAGGTCATGTAGCCAGGAAAGAATAAGCTGGAATTCTGACTTCAGATCTCAGGCATCCCACTAGTAACCAGCATATTAATAATGGTAAAAACAACAGTGCTACGAGAGGCGACTGTTTCTGATGGCTTCCTCCGTGCCTGGCCTGTGTTAAGTGCTTTACATCCTCATTGTCCCTTTTCCGTCTCACCACTAGTCCCCAGGGAGGGGGGAAAAAGGCTTGAAGGCTTGACCCCATTTTACAGATGAGTAGACCAAGGCTCAGAGAAGTTAAGTAGGAATAATTGGGCCTGGCATTTGGCAGCACTTTCTCGCGTGTCTCCTCCTTGGATCTTCACAGCACCTGTGGCGACAGGCAGGGCAAGTATTTCACCATGAGGCTGCTGCTACCCCAGTTGCCCAAGTTCTTGGCAGGCTGGAACTGGAAGCCTCCTCTCCTGACTCCGGTCCAGTGCTCTGGCTCCTGCACAGAGGCCGTGGTCAGCGGTGGGAGAGCATGGAATGAGCCCATTGGGGTGGGCAGGGGGAGGCATGGGTCGCCAGGCTGCTTAGGCACTTTCTGGTCATCAGATAGAGGCTTCCATGGCTGGAGGAGGTTCCCCTGGGATAGCGCCGTCCTGCACATCTTTACCTTCTTCACGCGCGTGCATCTTGCTGCAGGTGTTGGGCTTTCGGCCCAGGCCCCGCGTGTTAAATGTATAAGGCGTCCCAGCCAGCCCCACGCATGCAGTGAGCTGCTGGAAAAGCCAGAGGCCTCCTCCCGGAGCCCGGCCCACGCGCCCCAGCTGGGCGGCTCCCCTGGGGCCCCTAGATGCCCAGAGCCCTGCCGGGCCTGGCCCAGACGCCTCCCGGCCCCATCAGCCCTCACGGTCTCCTGGGCCTCCCTGACCTCAGGGCTGTAGTTTCCTAAGCACTTTCCCTGCCATGAGGGACGCAGCCTGGTATCATAACAAGAGTGATGATGACAGTGGTGATAATAATAGCTAATGTGTATGGAGCGCTTAGTCAGTGCCGGGCTCGGTGCCAAGCACTTTACACACATCATGTCATTTCGTCCTCTCACCCACCCGACCGGCAGGTCCTGTCGCTGTCCCCATTTTACAGAGGAGGAAACTGATTTGCATCCAGAGCTGCCTGGCTACGTACCATTCATTATTATTATTCACATTTTCTAAGGTGTCCTGCAGGCACCACTGTGAGTTTAGGGAGAGACTTAGGTAGTATATGGGCAAATACTTAAAGAGTAAATAATTGTTTTGTTTTCGTATGTGTTGGTATCATGGGTTGAGGTCTTATGTGTCCCTCCCAAAATTCATCTGTTGAAGTCTTAATCTTTAGTACCTTGGAATGTGACCTTATCTGGAAATAGGGCTGTCATTAATGTAATTAGTTAAGATAAAATTATACTGGATAGGGTGGGTCCCTCATCCAGTGTGACGGTGTCCCTATCAAAAGGCAACATTCAGACACAGATGCACACAGGGAGAACGCCATGTGGAAATGACGGCAGAGATCAAGGTGGTGCTTTTATGAAACAGGGAATGCAAAGGTGGCTCACACCCCAGATGCCAGGGAAGGGGCATGGAATAGGTTCTCCCTCAGCCCTCAGAGGGAACCAGCCCTCGGACTCCTAACCTCCAGAACTGTGAGACAACAGCTCTGGAACTTATGTCGTTTAGCCACTTAGTCTGCGGTACTTTGTTAGGGCGGCCCCAGCAGACTAATACAGGTGGAATACAGACACGCACGCACACACACACAATACACTTA
Organism: Lepilemur ruficaudatus; assembly: GCA_963574885.1. Lineage (NCBI taxonomy): Eukaryota > Metazoa > Chordata > Mammalia > Primates > Lepilemuridae > Lepilemur > Lepilemur ruficaudatus. The sequence continues at coordinate 22,917 of CAUYRT010056159.1, forward strand.
TGATTGGGAGATAGAGGAGGGGCCACAAGCTAAGGAATACAGGTGGCTTCTAGAAGCTAAAAAAATAAGGAAACAGACTCTCCCCTCGAGCTTTGGGAAGGAAGCAGCTCTGCTGTCCCAGACCAGCCACTGCAGACAGCAGTTTCATGACTACGTGTCATTACTGCAGCCGGCATCTGGGGCGAGCTACCTGCCAGTCCCCTCTGAGAGGCTCCAACCACCAGCCCTACCGTCCTCGAGATGAGTTCTGGGAATGACTTCGCCACCTTGTCACATTTCCGGTGATGTGTCAGGAAGCCCTGTGGAGTGGCACATCGGGCATCTGCCCTCATCCAGCCCTGGTGCCAACTCTGTGGTCATCCTCAAATCACTGGAATAAATGATTGGGGGCCTCCACCCTGGCTCCCACCACTTTCTCTGACATGTGGCAGCATTTCATGGAATTCATGAACGAGTCAGTTCACTCCAGTCTGGCTGCTTCATGTAGCAGTCCCCCAGCACAGCGCCAGGCCTCCGTGCTTGCCATTCCACCCTCTGCAATGCCTCGCTCCCCTTTTCCCAGGCATTCTTATTTAAGGCCTGGCTCTAATGTCTCTTCTGAGAAGTCCGCTATGCTTACTCCAGCCACCCTGATCTTGTCCTGTCCTGAACTCCCATTGCACGGCGTTTATACCTCTCAGCAGGTCAACGCTCAACCAATGCTACTAGGAAGATCCCTTGTACCTGTGTGGGTGTCCCTGCTCCTAATCAGATCATGGGTCATGACTTACACTCCTTTAAAATCCTGGTGATACAGTGCACAGAGTATCACAGGTAAAGGCTTGGTTGGGAAGGGGTGTGAAGTAGGGAAGGCTTGCATGTTTTCCAGAAAATGGCCAAGGGAGGACTTTGGAACCTGGAGTGGGCTCTCTCTCAAAGTTGGGGTGTGTTCTGGCTCCCTGTGTCTTGGCTTCAGCATGGCGTGGGCCCACGTCTCAACAACCAAATACATCCCAACGCAGGCAGCTCCTTGCCAGGGTGGACAGGTCCTCCCTGCCTCTGTCTCTCTCCCCGGCTCTTCCTTCAGGGATACCTGGGGTGGCAGGTCTGCTCCCTGAAGTGCTGTAGTGATTTTGACAGGAGAGCCTGTGTCCCCCTTGTCCACCCATCCTCAATCTGGCCCTGTCCTGGGATCTTTCTGAGCAATCACCACACTGCCCCTTTCTGTTCACAGAACACGTGCACCCCAGCATCTTCTCTGGGTTCTCCTATCTTCCCTGTGAGTAGCAGCATCTTCCCCCTAGGCTAGACAGGAAAAGTGGCTTGCAAAGGGCCACTCAGTCAGCTGCGGTGGTTTTGGAGCCCAGGCTGCAGACTCGTTTGCTCTGCCCAGTGCCCTGTGCCTGGCTGCGCCTGGGTGACAAGGAGCAGGGGAGAATTTTCCTGAATACTCCCCAGGCAGAGGCCAACGTTGGCAAAATGTTTGATTTGCCCCAGCTGCCTCCTGCCCTAAGCCCCGCCCCGTCCAGTACCTCTGTCCCTCTGTCCTCTCTGGACATGTCCTTGCTCTGCTGGCTGTCCCACTACGGAGCCTGGGGATCTCTCTCTCTCCCCTTCCCTCTCCCTCCCTCCCTCTCTCTCCCATTTCTTTCTCTCTTTTTGTTTTTAGTTTTTTTATTGTGGTAAAATGTATAAAACTTAAAATTTACCATTTTAATCTTTTTTAAGTGTCCAGTTCGGTGGCATAAAGTACGTTCCCAATGTTGTGCCACCATCACACTGTCCTGCTCCAGAACCTTTTCATCTTGTTTTCTCTTTTAAGGCCTCATGTCTTATACCTTCTAGGGGTTAATTTCTTTTTTAACGAGGGTATGAGAATCCTTCAAGGTCCAAAGGTGTGCGCCTCTTGAAGATTCTCTTTGATTTGTACATAACTTCATAGTGGTTGTGAATACTGACAGTTTTATGTATTTTTTCCAAGTCTTTACGTCTCTCATTTCTTTGTGTTAGTTCCTTGGGCAAGGATCATTAATATAATAACGGATAGAAGTAGGTGATAGTGGGTAGTGTATTGTTCCATTGTTTCATCATTGAGCATTGTTTTGTATAGATAAACATTTTCAGATTACAAAAGTTTATCCCATTTCTTGTTTGCTAAATTTTTAAAAATCATAAATGGATGCTGAATTTTGTCAAATAATTGACATATATGAGAACGATCATATAGTTTTTATCCTTTATTTCATAATGTAGTAAATTACATTAATATATCTTCTAATGATGAGCCACTCTTACACCTTGGGTGAACTTTAATAGAACTATAACCCTAAGGGTGAAATTTTTGACTTCTTTATTCTTTTCATTGAATTTATTCCTTTGGTCTGTGATAGTCAAGAGACCAGGGTCTGGAGCAGATTGCCTGAATTTGAATCTCAATTCCACACCTTGCTAGTTTGAGAAAGTTATTTAACTTCTCTCTGTTTTGGTTTCTTTCTCTGGAAAATAGAATAGTATTAGCATCTACGTCAAAGGGTTGACATGAGAATTAAATCAGATAGGCCTTGTAACGATACTCAGTAAGGCACCTAACACAAAGTAAGTTCTCAATAAATGTTATTTTACCATCAAACATTTATGTCTGAGTAACTACCTGACCCCATTAGCCACATTGGAAGTCCTGTTTTAGACCTGTTTTCCTGACATAATTATTACTAGCCTCTCTCATTCTCAAACATTTCCCAATTTGGATAAGAAAGCATTCAGGGCCGGGCACGGTGGCTCACACCTGTAATCCTAGCACTCTGGGAGGCCAAGGCAGGCGGTTCCTTTGAGCTCAGGAGTTCAAGACCAGCCTGAGCAAGAGCGAGACCCCATCTCTACTGAAAAATAGAAAAAATTATCTGGGCATGGTGGCACATGCCTGTAGTCCCAGCTACTAGGGAGGCTGAGGCAGGAGGATCACCTGGGCCCAGGAGTTTGAGGTTGCTGTGAGCTAGGCTGACGCCATGGCACTCTAACCCAGACAACGGAGTGAGACTCTGTCTCAAAAAAAAAAGCATTTGGTCACTTACTCATAGATAAAGAGACCTGTATATTGTGTTTATTCTTTGTATTCTGTTTCTGTTCTTGAATACTAAGGACCTGGCTGGACTTAGTTCCTAACTGAGCGACAGAATTGTGGTTGGAGTCAAGGTAGAGGTTCTTTAGGACTCCAGGTATCAGAATCCTTCCAGCTTCTCCAAAGCCTGTCATATCCAGTTCCATCCATCCTGTAGTCCTAAAATCATTTGTGAACCTCAAAATGCAATATCTGTTTCCAGCTATGAGGGAATAACTGGTACCAAACTAGTCCTATCATGTAAGAAATTATAAAATCAGCCAAAATATCTGAGGCAAATATTTTCAAGCATTGAACAATAAGTAGAGCAAAATATAATTTCCAAGGAAAAAGAAACTAACTATGAGAGCCCCAGCTCTCTGATTGTGGATAATTTCCCTATGGCATAGCAGGGAGCCACAGTCCCACTGAGCTAAAGGCAATTTAAGCTGTTGGAATCTTTGAGATAAGGCACCTGAGAGGAATCAGCTGCACAGAGAGGGGCCCCTAGAAACCTGTGTGGGGATTCCTCACAAGTTCTTGGCTCAGGGCAGGGCTACAAATGCACAGGAAAAGACTATAAGAAGATTACCAGAGAGTAGAACAAAAATGCTATAGGTCAAGCAATGCCAGGAGATGTTGGAGATCCAGCGCAGCTAATGTGGAGAGTCCTTGTTAACATCTCATTAACACTCCAGGCATCTGGCCAAGACACCAGAAGGGCTGCCCTTTAGAAGCAAGGACCTAAGTAAAACCCTAAAGTAAGGCCTACTGTAAACTCACCTTAACAAAACCTAAAAATAAATCCTAACAATATCTATAGAGAAGACAGAATTTGGAGGTTGAGTCACACCAAGTTAGAGGTACTTGGGAAATACCTTGGACTTTCTATAGATCCCACCCCTAAGAAAGCATTAAAACATTCTTTTAATTAGCTGTTAATAGTAATTGAATTGGCTACTAGAACAAAAAGCAGTACTTTTTGGAGAAAGATAACAGAATCCAGAGTCTCTACAACATATTATCCACAATGACCAATATATAATATATAATGACCAATGACCAATATATAATAAATAGTTACTAGGTGGTCAAAGAAATAGGAAAATGTGACCTATAGGAATAAAAAAGCAATCAGTAGAAACTAATCCAGAGGTGGCCCAGATGTTGAAAAGCAGTTAAAGAACTAAAGGAAAATATGTTTAAAGAATTAAAGGAAAATATAGACTTAATGAGCAAACAGATAGAGAGAAATTGAAACTATTAAAAAAAAGAGTCAAGTGGAAATTTTGGTACTTAAAAGTGCCATAACTGAAATAAAATTTCACTGGATGAGTTTACCAGCAGCTTGGAAATGGCAGAAGCAACACTGAATTTGAATACAGATCATTAGAAGTGATCTAATTGACATAACAGAGAAAAAAGAATGAAGAAAAATAAGCAGAGTCTCAGAAACATGTAGTATAATATGCAGTCTTCTAACTTACATGTAATAATAGTTCCAGAAAAAGAAGAGAGTGAGAATGAGGTAGAAAAAAATATTTTCAGAAAAAATGGCTGAAATTTTCCTAAATTTTATGAAAATTATCAACTTGTAGATCAAGAAGCCCAGTAAACCCCTAAAGAGGAAAAAATACAAGGAAAACCACTCCACAATACATTTAGAGTCAAATTGCTGGGAAAAAAACATATCATAGTAGCATTCTCTTTTTGCCTCAAGGACTTCATTTAATATTCCTTGCAATTTGGATCTGCTGGTAATTAATTCTTTTGGCTTTTCTATATCTGAAAATGTCTTTGTTTTGTCTTTAGTTTTGAAAGATATTTTTGCTGCATACAAGATTTGAAGTTAACAGTTTTTGTTTTTTTATATTTTGGTACTTTGAAATTGTTGCTTTACTGTCTTCTCATTTGCATTATTTCTAGCAAGAAATCTGCTGTTATCATTACCTTTGTTCTTCTGTATGTAATATGTCTTTTTTCTATGGCTGCTTTAAGATTTTTCTCTTTATTGCTGATTTTGAGCAATCTGCATATGATGAGCCTTGTTATGGTTTTCTTTATGTTTCTTATGTTTAGAGTTAGTTGAGGTTTTTGGGTTTGTGAGTCCAAAGAATAACCCACAATGGAAATTTTAAAATATTTTGAACTAATTCAAACACAGCATATCAAAATTTGAGGATCCGGCTTGGCATGGTGGCCCATGCCTATGATCCCAGCACTTTAGAAGGCTGAGGTGGGAAGATTGCCTGAGACCAAGAGTTCGAGACAGTAAAACTGTCTCTTTTGGTGACATGATTGCCTATGCAAGATATACTAAGGAATGTCCAAAAGAAAAAAAAAACCTATTAGAAGTAATTTTAACAAAGTTACAGGATACAAGGTGAACACACAAAAATCAATTGTATTTCTATATACTAGCAGCAAACAATTAGAAAATAAAAATGTAAAACACCATTAATAATAGTATCAAAACCCATAGGAATGAATTTAATGGAAGATGTGTAAGACCTCTACACTACTGAATAAGTCAAAAGAAGATCTAAATAAGTAGAAAAGGCAATGAAGGATGGACAGGTCAATCAGGCCGGGCGGGCATGGTGGCTCATGCCTGTAATCCTAGCACTCTGGGAGGCTGAGGTGGGTAGATCAAGGCAGGTGGGTGGATTGTTTGAGCTCAGGAGTTCAAGACCAGCCTGAGCAAGAGCGAGATCCTGTCTCTACTAAAAATAGAAAGAAATTGGCTGGACAATTAAAAAATATATATATAGAAAAAATTAGCCGGGCGTGGTGGCGCATGCCTGCAGTCCCAGCTACTTGGGAGGCTGAGGCAGGAGGATGGCTTGAGCCCAGCACTTTGAGGTTGCAGTGAGCTATGATGATGCCACTGCACTTTAGCCAGGGCAATAGAGCAAGACCCTGTCTCAAAAAAATAAATAAATAAGTGGAAAGATTTACCATGTTCGCAGATTGGAAGTATCAATGTTTTTAAGATAGCTATTCTCCCTAAATTGATCTATAGATTCAACTCAATTTCAATAAAAAATTCCAGGAAGCTTTTATATTATACAAACTAACCAATTATTCTAAAATGTGTTTGAAAATGCAAAAAATCTAGAATGACCAAAAGAATTTTGAAAAAGAAGAAAAAGTTTGATTTCAAGACTTATTTAAAATCAAGAAAGGATAGTGTTAGTGTCAGGAGTCCAGAAATACACCCACACATTTATAGTTAGTTGACTTTTGACATAGGAGTTAATGTAATTCAATGAGAAAAAGATAGTCTTTTCAACAAATTTTTCTGAAATGGTAAGATATCTGTACCAAAAAAAATATGTATTGACGTTTAATGTTAGATTTAATTTGAACAGAGAATTCTACTGAACTCCCCTTCCCCTTATAAAAAAAAAAAAAAAGGATTTGCTGGCTGGGCAGGGTAGCTCACGCCTGTAATAACAGCAAGGCGGGAGGATCATTTGAGGCTAGGAGTCCAAGACCTGCCTGGGCAACATAGTGAGACCCTATCTCTACAAAAAGTTTTTTAAAAAATTTTTAAAAAGGCTAATGATTTTTTAGGAGGTGCTGACTAGTCCCTCCCAAATGTGTTCTTTTTATAACTTCATGTCAAATTGGCTCAACAAGGGTGCTTCCTCTTGGGCAATGAGATGAACTTGTACAATAGAGTATATCACAAAAGACTATGTGAAGAACTGAGATAGGGAATACAGACCAGGAGGCATGACCTTCGGCTGGTCAAAGAAGGTCAAAGAAGCTTCCTGGGGAAGGTGTCACCGTAAGGTCATCCAGAAGGGAATGGGGGAAGTACATTTCAGGCCACAAGGGGTGAGCACGCGGAGAAAAGCCACACTTATCGTGACTGTTCCTCTCTTTCTCTGATGCTCACTGATGCGTCCCCAGCGTTTCACACAGACCGCTGAGTCCTCGCTAAGTAGACCAGACAAATGCATTCTCAGCTGTCCCTTGGTCCCTCATGGTCCTCACAGAGATTGGACGGATTTGTCTCTTTTTAAGGGGAATTTCTGGGTCAGGGAACCCATCGGCTTCTTGCAGTGATGTTCCCTTTATTCCAGAGCTAGAAAGGGTCACGAGGATGAAGGTTTGAGGGTTGGGGCCCCAAAGCTGGAGTGGCTGGGCACCCCACCCTCTCGGAGGCGTGAAGAGTCGGCCTCTTGGGTTACAGATGTGCCCCAGCTGGGCGTGGGGTCCACCCTGTCTCCCCAGTGTTTACTGCCGCGGAGCCCTGCCCAGGCAGCGCTGCCGAGTCAGCTCTCGCCGGCTGGAGCCGGCTCCTGGAGCCGAGCTGTCCCGTATCTCTCACACTATCCACCCTTTAGACAAACAGCCTGGCGGCCTCCACGCACTGCGAAGTTCTCATGTGGTTGCGACGGGCTCCGTTAGCCAAACGCCTCTCTCTCCAGCAAGGACGCTGGCAATGGGCCCTGCTTTCCTTCCAGCCCGAGTCAGGCCCTTGCTGCAGGGACAGGAGAATCTACTTCCTGCCTGAAAAGGTGGCCGCAGCAGAACTCCCTGCTGGGCGGAGCCTTCCTTCCTCCCTGCCCACGCGCCCAGCTTCCTCCTCACAGAAGGCCTGGTCAGGCCTGTTCCTGAGGCAGCCCCTGATTGTTTTGTCTGTCCAGCCTGGCGCCCCAAATTCGGCATCAACCAGACTACAGGAACCCACTTTGCAGCCTGCCTGGCCCCCCGGGAGGGGTGACATTTGTACCGTATATCACGCAGGGCCCCAGATGTTTATTCCACCACCCATCACTCTGCCATATTGGGGGCCGAGATGCAGAACTGTGTAGTTTGGGGGCCCCCCACGCAGTTGATGCTACAGAATGAACTCAGCTGGGCCGCCTTTATTTGGTTTGCTCTGGAGTCTGAGCCAGGGGACTTGCTTTCCTTGAAAGGTGACCTGCGGGCAGAGAAGATGTCACTGGCAGCAGGTTGGCCAGTGGGCTGTGGGGATGACTAAGGGGTGGAGTTGGGACGAGGTGACAGGTGTGGCTGGGCTTGGCACCTGAGGGCTAGGGGAGTGGGCCAGCTGGGGGCTTGTGGCTCAGGAGAGGACCTGTTGACCCAGTACTCTCACTAGGTGGGCTTGTCTTGGCCTCGTGGGGTGGGGGGCAGACTAAGCCAGAGGTGGGGGAAGAGGAGAATCAGTTACAGAAGGAAGAGGCGGGTGAGAGGCCGTGCAGAGGAGCCCTTTGGAGCAAAACTTAGCGCTGCCTCCTTATTTGCGGAGCTATCAGATGATTCCTACCTTCCAGGAGGCACGCGAACCACTGAGGGAATTCAGACTGCGCTTTGACAAGGAAGGTACAGGGAATGTGATCGTCACTCAGCCAAGACAGAGCTGGCTTGCCTCCTCCAGGAAGCCTTCCCTGACCTCCTCCTCCAGCTCCCACTGGATCCTGTTCATCTGTCCTCACCATGTCCTATCACTCTAGAGTTCGCTTGTCTGTCTCTAGCACCAGATCTAAGGTTCACAAACTTCTTGGTGGCCATTAGGAATCTGCATTTCTAAGAATCCCCACCACCACCACCCTGTGCCAGGTGAATCAGGTGTGAACGGACTTCAAACTACACTTTGAGAGCCATTATGCTCTAGAGCAGCACTGTCCAATAGAAATATGTGAGCCACAAATGTAATCTTAAATTTTCTAGTAGCTGCTTAAAAACGTACAAGGAAATCGGTGAATTTAATTTTTAAAGTATTTTTATTTATAACCTGATTTATCTAAAGTCTCATTTCAACATGCAATCAGTACAAAAAAATTATTAATGAGATAATTTGCCTTCTTTTCTTTTTTGTACTAAGTCTTTGAAACCCAGTGCACATTTTACCGTACAGCACATCTCCATTTGGACAGGTCACATTTCAAGTGCTCCATAGCCACATGTGGCTAGTGGCTACCATCTAGGACAGCACAGCTCTAGAGCTTCGCTACTAGGACAGTGGCCCACAGACCAGCAGCTTTTGCATCACCTGTGAGCTTGGGAGAAGGGCAGGATCTCAGGCCCCTGCCCCGACATACTGAGTCGAAGCCTGCACATTCCTTAACTGTCGCGAGGTACTTGTGTGTGTGCCGAAGGTGGGTTAGCAGGGCGTTGGAGCTAGATCATGAACTCTTTGAGCTAAAGACTGCAATTCAGCTTATTTCTAGCACCTAACAGAGGGCCGGGCATCTAGAAGGCAAGTAGCAAATGTTTTTGGAGGAAAGGAATGAGCATGTGAAACTGCCTGCCTGTTCTTAGCACGTGGTCCCCATGCACTGCTGGTGAGAATCGCAGACTCTTAGGTCTGGGAGGGAATGCAGGAGTCAGAGAACGTACGTGGGTCAGAGCTGGGGCAATTTAAAGTTTAGGTAGCCTAACTCCCTCAAGCCCCAGAGAGATACATTAACAGCAGCGTGGGTGAGGTCCCGCAGCATGTCGTGGCACAGCTCGTCAGCTTGTTTTGGAAGAGAGATGGTTCAGATAAGGGCAGATCACCCCACACCTGGGCATGTTGCTGAGCCTACCTTTCTCCCCAGACACCTCTGTGTCTCTTTGTCAGGAGCCTTATGGATGCATTGCACGGGGCCTCGGGCCTGGCCTACATGTAGTAGTTATCCATTTATTTACTCTCATTCATCTGGAAAAGATTTAAGGCACTTACAGATATGTATAGGATACAACAAGATAAAACAAAAATTACAAAAGAATACATTGCTATTAAGGAAGTGTGCACAGACACATGGACGAGCATGTCCACGGTAGTATGTAGGTGTGTAGTGAAAAGTCAGAAAGAGCCTGATATCCAACAGTAGAGGAGTGGGCGAAAAAACTATGGGCCATCCAAACGTTGAAAGTCTGTGTCCCAATTAAGAACACCAATATGGAAACGTTCATTGACATGGAAAAATGTTCATTATGTAGTACAAAAAGTGTTGATAAGTTCTTTTTATTTACATGCATGGAAGAATGCCCAGAAAGGATATATATCCCCAAACATGAATGTCACTTTTTCAGGGACAGAGAATGACTGATTCTTATTCTCTTTTTAACTACCTACCGCTTCTGTAATTTCTAGTTTTCCCCTCAGTGAACGTGAATTACTTATGTAATATAAAAATGACATCTATAAAAATGCAATATGGGTGAAGAAAACGGGAAAAGGAGAAAATAGGAGTTCTCGTCTGTGTAGAAGCTACTTGAAAATTTATTAATTAAAAAAAATCCTAAGTACAAGTTTATAGTCTTATAGCCCAGCGGCTGTATTTACATGAAAGCAGGCAATTATGAAATGTTTGAGAGTTGAACTTATAACATTGAAAATTCATGAGCCAGCTTTTTAAAAACGTCCACTCAGGGAAGTGAAAGTTAATCATGGTACAGTCTCTGTCTTGTTTTGAATGGAATTCACCAATGACCTGCCCTTCACATGTGAGATCTGTATAGCCTGGGTCTATTGGGTAATGGTTGTGCAAGAGACAGTCCAAAAATCATGTGTTAGAGCTGGATGGGTGGGTGGGTGGACAGATGGAAATACACACACACACACACACACACACACACACACGCACGCATGCACGCATACATTGTAGCCTAGAACCATGCTATAGTTTGGACATTTGTCCCCTAAACCTCATGTAAATTTGATCCCCGATGTTGGAGGTAGGCCTAATGGGAGGTTTGGGTCACAGGGGTGGATCCCTCATGAGTGGCTGGGTGCCATCGTCATGGTAGCGAGTTCTCATCTATTAGTTCCTGCGAGTGCTGGCTGTTATAAAGAGCCTCCTCCCCTCTCCTCCTTGCTTCCTCTCTGGCACATGATCTCTGCACACCCTGGCTCCCCCTCACCTTTTGCCATGCATGGAAGCAGGCTGAGGCTTTCACCAGATGCCCGATCTTCCAGACAACAGACTCATGAGCCAGTAAACCTCTTTGCTGTGTAAATTACCCAGCCTCAGGTATTCCTGTGTACCAACACAGTCCATTTTGCCTACCTGCAACACCGATGCCTTGGTGTAGGTCGCCTTCAGTGGGCTCCAGGCTGGTCCCCCTGTGTCTGCCCTGTGGCCCGTTCACTGCACCGTGGCTAGAGCCATCTTTTCAACACACGAGTCAGATCGTCTCTCTCCTCCGCTCAGAGCCCTTCAGGACCTCCCCTTCAATCAGGATAAATGCTGAGTCTGGCCCGTCCTGCCTCTCAGATCTCATTGCCTGTCCCTCTGCCCCTGGCTCACGTAGCTCTAGCCACACTGGCCTTTTCAGTCACCTTGCACTTCCTGCTCCCCCTGCTTGGAACGTTCTCCCTCCATCGGGGCTTGCTTCCTCGCCTCTTGCGGGCCTCTGCTGAATTGCCATCTGATCAGTAAGGCCTTCTCACCACCCCATATAAAGTAACAACCTTTGTCATGCCCCCGTACCTCATCCTACATCATTTTTCATCGAAGCACTGATCTCCCCTCGCATGTGACACGTATTTGTTTATTGCTTGTCTCCCTCTACTAGAATGTCAACTCCCTGAGGGCAGGGACTTTGTCTCTTCTTTCCATAGTGCTCTACATAGGTGTTCAATTGGTATTTAAAGGGCTGGAGGAATGCATGGGCCTCAGCTGTCACGTGCGAGAAAGGCTCCAAGCCTCACCCGAGGTCACACAGCTGGGCGGTGGCAGGGCCAGGTGGTGGCTCTCTCCACCTTGCTGCAGCTCCCGCCGGTGGGTCAGGAGGGATATCTCCACACACAGGGGCCCTGGCCTGGTCCATCCTGTCTTCTGTGTGTTTTTCCAGCTTACACAGAATTTCAGCCCAGAGTAGCAGAAGAAAACACAGTTGTTCCTCCAGAACCCTGGAAACTCTTCCAGTAGGTCTGCCCCTGGAAAAACAGCAGTGATCTCAGGGTGGGAAGATAGGAAATGGGGGAGGGGGTCCTCCAGCAGTGGGGACAACGAAGTGGATTTGGTTTTGCAATTAAAATAACATCTGGGTCTGTTTCCACCTAGCAGTTCTGGAAGGTGGGTGGTCTATCTAAAGCTTCAGGTAGGGCCTTCCCCATCCCGGCCCAGGAGGGTTTGGGCTGGCTGGTGGCTGAAGGATTCACCCTGCAGATGAAATACAAAAGAAACGGAGCCCAAAGAAGCTTCTGGAAACCCCACTTGCAGCTTGGCATGAAACCCCAGCCTTGTCTGGCACATCCCCAGACACCTCCCCCAGCACCCGCATCCCACCCTGAGATTGTTCAGACTCCCCCTCTGATGCACAGAGAGCGCCGGCCTCCCCCCGCTCATGCCCCATGTGGTGTGCTAATCGTCTGTGAAATGAGGGATTTCAGGCGTCACTCATCCGTATGAGGACAGTGGGGCCCTGGAGCAGTGCAGTGGAGTGGGAAGGGACGATAAGGGCCGTTCCAATCTTCTGAATCCTGTCCCTCTGTCTGTCTGGCTTCTCAGATGCAGCTTTTGGATAAGTTTCCAATTGAAGGTGGCCAGAAGGACCCCAAGCAAAGGATCATCCCCTTCCTCCCAGGTAAGCTGTGGGTGGCCCTGCCGAGGGCATGGGGTCGACCTGGGAAAGGACGCTCCTTAGGCCAAGAAGATGCTGGACATTCTGGGTGGGGTGGACCTGGGAATCTGCATATTAACATTTCCCTGAGGGATTTGGAAGCCCCTGATTTTGAAGGCCACTGTCCTCCAAGCAGCTTTTCCTGCCATTGCAAAACCATCTCTGCTGGGCCCTGGCTCGTAGCTTCTGAGGAGTTTCACAGGCTCTGGGACTTTGGTTTCCTTTTCACAAAAAGCACAGAGAGACCAGGTTCTCCTATGAACGGGTGAAGAGCTACAGGCTGACCTGTGTCCACCGACTCCCATTCTAATCACAGAGGACCTTGGATTGAGCACACTCCCCAGGTCTGGTCTCGTCTAGTCCTTGCGTCACCTTGCACAGCTGAGGCAGCTTGTAGCAGTTAGGAACATGTTTAAGGCAATTGGTTATGTTCTGTAATTTAGAGGAAAACTTCCCAGGTGGGCGGGAAACCTGTTATTACTATGATGTCTTAAGTTTGTGTAGAGATTTATAGCTTACGGACTGCCTTTTTATTTGTTAGCATCCATGCATCTTCACCCTGAGGTGTGTATTATAATTTCCCCCTGAGGGGTGAAGATTTGGGGTTCAGAAAGGTCAAGTGACTGCCCATAAACGTGGCAGAGCTGAGGCGTGAGCTCAGGCCTCCTGCCCCACAGCTGTCTCTGCCCTGAACCACGTGGGCGACGCCGTCTCCGGACACTCCAGCCCTTCTGCCTTCCCAGGGGCAGCTCCCTTCACATCTGCTGCCCCAGGAAACCCAAATGCAATAGCTGCTGCAGGACTGAGGTCCTCTCTGAACTTCAGTTTCCTCTGACAGGATTGTAGTGGGGATTAAAATAATTCATGTAAAGCACTCTGCACAGTGCCTGTCTCGTAGTAAATGCTCAATAAATGGCATCTGTTAATAAAGAAAGTCACCTGCCCCCACGCCGCTTGGGAAAAGTCAAGCTTGGGGTCACCTTCCAGCCCCCATGCAAATGTGGCCTGTGCATAGTGGGTGACATTGTCGAGAGGGATGAGGTTAACTTGCCCCCACTCCAGCCCACCCTAAAAGAAAAGTCTCCTTTTCCCTAACTCTGCTTTCTTTCTCCCCTCCTTTCAGCGGAGTCCCCTCTTGGACTCTTCTCTTTTGCTCACTCACTCTCCAGGACTTCAGAATAGTCATTGCTGGCCATTTGGAATCCACCCCGGGGCTCCCAGGCCCTGTTCCTGGCTCCTCTCCTGCTCGCCAGAAACTACCATAAGCCCCATACTCTACTCACTCCTTAGCTTGGACGTTGGGGGAAGGATTGAGGGGAAACGACCCAATACAGTCAGAACCGGGGTGGGGCGAGCTGCATAGGTGTGAGGATTCCCCAGCCATCCCGAAGCAAAGGGGCTCCCTGGAGGAGAGGGTCTCAGAGAAGGGCAGTGATGAGCATCGCCTGTCTTAGGTCAGCCTCCCTAAGAGCAGAGCCTGAGACGGGGACTCGGCTGCAAGTGACTTTTGGGGGTGTCCTCCACGTGAGTTCCTGCAGCAGGGAAGGGAGCAGGATGGGGCGGGGTAGGAAGCAAGGCAGAGATGCTGCTTCAGCTAAGTCTGCCTTAACCTGACCCCCTGGGGAGCTCTGGATGGTGAATGGCACCACAGAGTTGTCCCATCTTAGGGGACAACTTCTATACCCCTACATCAGTCATCCATTGTCGGTGGGCTGCCTTCTCCCATAGAGGGTGTGGGGTGTGGGCACAGTGACTCCCAATGGCCAGGGCGTGGGTCTGAAGCAGCCCATGCTTCAGCAGTCCCAGCAGCTGAGGGGAGGAGCCTTGGCTGGGATAGGGGCTCTGGGCAGGGCACCTGTGGCATCTGCCCTGTGACCTAACACAAGCTTGAGGCTCTGTCTCTACCCCGCTGCCTTTGGGGAGGATATCTGAAGTCACCTGCTGTGTCCCCAGGCTCACTCCCAGCAGCAGTGACTCTGCAGAACCCCAGAGAATCCAAGCACTCTTATGACCCCTGGGAGGGTCTGCCTTGGGAATGGCTCTGCCTGCCTTTGCCTCACCTGAAATTTCAGAGCTAGGAAAACCAAAGGGGAAGAAGCAGAGAGCACCCTTTTTTTTTTTTTCTGGAAGGGTCTCAATTTTGTCTCCAGAGTTGCTGGGATGTGGCAAGCATGTCTGCTGCCTGGATCTGGGGACATGCTTGGAGCGTTAGGCCCACCTGGCCGCAGGCTTGCGGCTGGAGGCGCACACACGTTTGAGTGGCTGGTGGAGGAATTGCGAGATGAGAGGGAGCCCGTGGCTTGGTTACACGCTCACTCATCTGCCAGTCAAATCCTGGCAGAAAATCTTGCGCATGAGCATAAAGCTTTGGATCTACGACACAGGTTTGTGATATGTCTGGGGAGTGTATGGCCTGAGTTCAGGGTCAGTCTGAGGGTTTGAAGGTGGTGTGTACCCGGGGCTCCCATGACCAAAGGCAGAGGCTCCATCCCTGGAGAAGCTGGCCCGAGACAGTGCCCATTGCTCTTGGGGGACAGATAGGGTGTTGTGCAGTGGTGCTGGAGTTAAGGGTGGGGCTAGGGGGTCTGTGAGCTGGTCCAACAATGTGCTAGACTGGGGGGGCCAACACACCTGCAGAGCCAGGGGCCTGACATTTGCATATCAGTCAAATGCCACATAAAAGTTTACAGGGGAACTGCCCTTAAGAGGGCCCCCAGTTGTTTTCACCAGAGCTAGTACCTGCTTTTGTGGACCCTGGGGATGAGGAAGATGCACTGTGCCTGGGACCGCCAGTCTTGGTGAGGCCTGGGAGCCTATGGGAGAGGCAAGGAGAAGTTACGGACCCCATGTGGGACTGGCAGTTCCCCAGCAAGGCAGCCCAAGAACGAAAGCTGACCTCTGAGCAGGAGGGGCAGAGGGTTACTCCAGTGCCTGGATACCCTGGGGGTGGCAGTGGGGCAGGGGGAAGGGAGGGACTCCCTCCAGGCCTGCACCTCCAACCCCCCATTATGTGAGAGTGAGGGAGACACACCCATCTCTTTTGCTGACCTTTGTGGCCTCCCCTGGGGACAAGACCCTTATCCACAACTTTCATGTCCCTGTCATGGGGCTGGACACCTAGTGTGTGCTGTGCTGAGACTGGTTGATTGTTCTCCCATATAGACAGACACCTTTTACTGAACTGCTGGTATGAGCCTAGCCACAGACTCCCACTCTACATACGCCCCCTCCAGTCTCACTGCAGGTGGCATTATAGAGAGAAGTCAAATCACTTTTCACGCTCACTCCCTGTGATGCGCTGTGTCTTTCCTTGGGTGGGGAGAAATCGCTGCAGCCAGCCTCGGCTAGACTCTGTCTTTGTCCCCCCTTTCTTGCCTCCACCTCTCCCAGGTTAGGGACCCGAGAGGTTCTGCTTGAAACCGTGCATCTGGCAGCCCAGCCCTCTCTCCAGCCGTCGGTGCTGTCTCATGCCACAGAAGCACAGGTTGGGGTGGGCAGGTGACCTGAACCTCATGGGGAGTCAGGTGAACTTTAAGAGCTCTCTGATTCCATTGAGTGGCCAAAGTAACTAGCACTGAGTAATTGATTTTTTTTTTTGCAAGTACAACCATTTAGCTTATTATTATTTCAATGATTACAAATAAAACAGCCCCAAAGCGCTCAGAGCACTGTCGTCCTTTAATTATGACTCTAACAAGATTGCCTATTTGGTTTTCTCAGTCACAGCATTTTTAGAAACTTTTGATTTTGCAATAATTATAGACTCACAAGAGATCGCAAAAATACTAGGCATCTACACTCCTACCCTGCAATGCCAGCACCATCCTGCAGGGTGGGTGGCCTTATTCTCATTTTAAGGAGAGGTCAAATCGCTTTCCACCATCGAGCACTTCCCTTGCAGCGGTAACATCTTATGTAACTGCAGTGTGTTATCAAAGCCAGGAAACTGAAGTGGACAGAGCTCAATTAACTAGACCACAAGCCTGAGCAATTGATTTTACTTTATGGAGGTGGAGAGTGCTATTAAACAAGCAGGCCAGCTGGTCTTTGGGAAGGAGGCAGTGGCTTGGTAGCAGTCCATGGAAACTCCACTCCCAGGCCTGACCTCTTGGCATTCCCACCTCCAACAAAAAGGCACTGGGGAAACTCGTTTTCCATGAAGGCGTATTTCTGAAGCCTTCGGTGTAAATTCAGCTGTTTGGGACAAATTGCATCATCTTTTAGGTGTCCTAAGGGGTATTCTATTTAAAGGGGGCATGTAAGAAATCCTGTTGCAAAACAAAAAACTTTTTTTTTTTTTTTTTTTGGAGACAGAGTCTCATTCTGTTGCCTGGGCTAGAGTGCCATGGCATCAGCCAAGCTCACAGCAACCTCAAACTCCTGGGCTCAAGCAATCCTCCTGCCTCAGCCTCCCAAGTAGCTGAGACTACAGGCATGTGCCAGCATGCCCAGCTAATTTTTTCTATATATTTTTAGTTGGCCAATTAATTTCTTTCTATTTTTAGTAGAGACAGGGTCTCGCTCTTGCTCAGGCTGGTGTTGAACTCCTGACCTTGAGCGATCCGCCTGCCTCGGCCTCCCAGAGTGCTAGGATTACAGGCGTGAGCCACTGCGCCTGGCCAAACTTTTTTTTTAAAAGTAATTATTTTCCTGATTTACGTATGTTTTTATAATTTGGGGCTTCTCCCGAGTTTGCTGGAAACAGGGCAGACCTGGCGTTTGGATATTGATCCTAGTAGGAACAGCATTGTCAAGAACTGAGATTTTGCCCTATTAGCAAACCAATTAAGTTCACTCACCATTGTTTCATGGATGCTGACAGAAAACACAAAAGTCTTGGGTCAGAGACAGGACTTTAGCATAGCTTAGTGACTGGCAAGAGCATCAGCACATTTCTGCCAGCCTCTGTGGCCTCCAAGTTCCATAGGGATGACACAGTGGCCTCAGGTGAACACCTGCAGGTGCACTGAGTTACATTATAGGAGAGGGGCCCAGATCTTAGGGAGCCCACGTCTTTTATAATGGATAGCAAGCCACCCTGCCCCCTTGCTTTGAAGGGAGACACTGTCAGTGTTCCAAGGCTACACACAAACTTGCTGTGTGCTACAGAGCGAGACACTACCTCTGTCTTGTAAGGCTGTTTGCTGTGCAAGCACTTTTGGAAAGATAACCCCAAACAAAAAGGCAGTTAGTGCCTTGTTTATAAGACTTACAGAAACACAGGAGACCCAGGGAGAATTGTTTCACAAGTGTATTGTGCTTTCCAGGGTCTCCTGCTTTATGGAGAGGTGGGTGGAAATGAAGTTCTTTAGGACATTGGACCAAGCATGGTAGCGTCAGCAGCCTCTCGGGGCAGCCTACTGTTTACATGGAACTCTCTGCCTTGTTTTAAAAGACTATTGTGGAAAATCCATCTCCTGTTGCCCATCCTGGGATTGGAGTAGATTTCCTGTGTATCCTGAGTTCGCTGGCCCGAGGAGGCTCCCTGGGAGGAAATGGTCATTATGAAGTGAAGCAGAGTGTGTAGCTGCTGATGTAAAAAGCAAACAACTGCAACCAGGGACTGAGGGACTTCAGAAGCCAGTCAGCGGAGCAGAAAGAGCTGAACTCACTCTGCAGAGGCTGTGCGAGGTCCCCTCCCACTCTCGAGTCATCTGTGTCTCTGCGCTGGCTGGCACTGGGCCTCTGGGCTTCCAGAAAGCCCCCTTGTCCTAATAGCTGAGTCAGTCCCCCCATAGCTATCCACGTTCCCAGGCTGATGAGTCTGGGAGAAGTGAGGTCGCTTAGGGAGAAAAGTGAACCTATGCCATAATCAAGGTAGGCGCTGCCAGCTTGCAGACAGCCTCATGACCTTACAAGCTTAGAGGGGTATATTTTTAGACAGCAGGCGTGCTTGGTTCCTCTGTACCGGCTTGCCAGTTTACATACCGACCCCTTAATGAAGAGGCAGCATGGAGTCACGGTGTGGAGGGTGCTAGGTGAATTGCAAGCATGTTCTCTGGGGCCTTCCTCTCCTGGCCCTCAGAGCCGTACAGCAGATCCGGTGTTTGTTCCAGCAGAGAAGGAAGCAGGGGGAAGGGACGTCCTTAGCTAGAGCTGGCCCATGGCGTGGGGAGGAGCCGGCCCCCTTCCTGGGCTGTAGGTGTCTCTGTGTCTCTGTCAGGCGCCAGCCTAAGTAAGCCCTTCCCAAGGGGCCTCGGAAGCTATAAGGGACACAGTGGCCCAGAGACACTGGCAGGGACTGCGGCCCCCAAGGGAGAGGGGCCGAGAGGTTTCTGGGCCCCACTGGTGACCTGGGGTGGCAGGAGAAGACAAGGTTACGTGATGAGGAAGGAAAAATAGGGTCTGCTGGTAATGCGGGGGTTTAAATAAGGTCGACAAGATTACAGGCCAGAGAAGCATCGTGTGCTTTGCTCCCGTCTCCTCTGGAAGTGCTACGTCTTCTCTTGCTGTAATTACTGCTCCCCACCCCAAAAATCATCCTCCTACTCTGTAATCTGGGGTGGGTGGTTCTCAGGGCCTGCCGTCAGCAGCCAGCTCTGAACATGGTGTGGAAGAGCTGTGTGCATTCACTTCTGCCATAGGTATTTATTGGGCACCTACTATGTGCCAGGCCCAGCCATGGGCACCGGTGATATGGCTGAGAACAAGGTAAGCCTGGTCACTGTCCTCAGGAAGTTGACCTCCCAGTGAGGGAGTCAGAAGGCAGACAATCAATAGACAATTTCCAGTAGGGATAAGGTCATGTGGCTCAGGACATCTGAGATTAGGTGGTCATGAAGGGCCTCTTTGCAGAGGTGACGTCTGAACTGAGCCAGGCAGGGGAAGACCAGGGCCCAGGGTGCCAGGCTGAGGGGACAGGAAGAGCAGTAACCCGAGTGGGACCAAAGGTGTGTGTTTGAAGAACAGTAAGAAGCATGTGTAGCTAGTGGGGAGGGCTGTCACCCAGCGGGAGCTGGGCAGATGGGAGTTGTGGAACCAAGAGACTACAGAGTGGGTCCCCTGTGGCAAAGCCACCCTCAAATGAGAGGGAGCAAGCCCCACACATGTGCGTGGGAGCTGTGCAATCTGGCCCAGTCACACAGCCTCCAGGGTCCATATTCTCATCTGTGAAATGGGTCCATCATGGTTTGGGGTGACTTTGCAAGCAGTTAATGTGTAGAGAGCACCGTGTGGGCTGTGACGGGAGAGGGCTGGTGATGTGAACCTACCGCTGCTCACGGTGGTTTTGCTACCGGACACAGATGTGGGGTTTCGTTTGCTCAGCGCCCTGCCTGCTCCCCACCCCCCCATGCTGAGTCAGCTCTTCCCACAGCAGCCCAGGCTCGCCTGCGCTTCCTGCTGCTCTTTCCTGGCCCATGGTGACTCACGATGCCACAGCGAGGAGCTTGTTTCTGAAGAGCTGGTGACCTGGATGCTGCTCTGGGCTGGAAGGTGGAGAGGGGGCTTAGCAGTCTCAGACCCAGCATCTGGTCGCATGGCAGGGTCACTAACTTCATAGGCTCTCAGCTCCAAAGTGCCCGGTCTCACTGGCCACGTGATCGATTTCTGGTTTGAAAGGCCTCCTCAGGCTGGCACGTGTCAGATAGGCCGGGAGGCGAGAGAGGAGGTGGGAAGATCAGCTGGGGCCGGGAAGGCAGGTGACAGACCAGGGTGGCTCGGCCTCAACTGGGCACTGGGTGGAGAGAAGTGGACAGGTCTGAGATGTGTCTTAGAGGAAGAGCCAGGAGGCCGTGCTGATGGATTGGAGGTGGGTGAAGGGTCATGGATGATGATGCCCTCAGGTTCTGTCCGGACAGCCTTGACCAAGACAGCAGAACCAGCGTTTCATGGCACTAGGGCCCCAACTCCTGCCCTGTGGCCTTCACCCCTGGGGGAACAAGGAAACGACTTCCTTCCCGCTCCCTGAGATAGCCCAGGCTTTGGAGCGTATGAAAGATGCTTTGTGGGCAGCCTCCCTCCCTGCAGTCTGCAGGCACTGGGCGCTCTGGCTTCTGGGTCCAGGTTTCGGGGGTGGGAGTGGGGGGAGCAGCGGGAGGTGGTGGTGAAGGGGACACTGAGGTGCATTGAGAGGGAGCTCGGGCCCCCACGCCTTCCCAGGAGGTGAGGGGCACTGGAGGTAAATCTCCACAGTGTCCCTGGCCTGATGCCCCCCACTGCTCTCCAAGGTCACCCCGACTGGACCCAGGCCCAGGGAAAGAGCCCCAAGCCAGAGCTCTTCCTGGGCAGGGACTGAGCTGGCCCTTGGAGTCGCCCCACAAACTGATGCCTCATTCATGCCTGGGCTGCCTGGGACCCCCCGCGGGACAGTGGTTCTATGCCCTGCAGACACCTCCTCCCCCGCCTCCACTGACGTCCACGGAAGAGGCCCCGGATGCCAGGCCGCCAGCCTCCAGACCACAGTCGGAGGGGCCTGGCATGGCCTGAAGATGGAGTCTGTTTACCAGAATGTCCCTTCAGAAGGCAGCGGAGGAGGCGAAGGTGGAGGCTGGGGCTGGCTGGCCTAGCCCGAGGGTCTCTAACCGTCAGGGGCAGACGCCCCACAGGCTCCAGCAGCCAGGCTAAGGCCATGCTAGGGAAGAGGGCCATGTTTCTGTTTCTCCCCAGGCCAGAGCACAAGGGGCCAGATTTCACCTTTGTAAGAATGAATTTGGGCAGATCTCAGGGAGAACGTCCAGGGTCAGGAAGAACTTCCACAGCTGCATCGCTGTAGGAAACTGTGAGACACCTCGGCTCTGTGAGCCCCGGAGTGTGGACCCTGGCTTTGAGCTCCAACAGATGTGGGTTCACACCTGGGCTTTCTACTTGTCTGACTTGAAACTCTGCTTTTTCTGTGACTGAGATAGGCAACAATGTTGGGCACTGGAGGACTTAGAGCTAGACAGACCTGGGGTTCAAATCCCAGCTCAGCCTCTTAACAGCTGTGGGACCCTGGGCCAGTTTTACTCAGCATTCCTGCATCTCTGCTGTAATCCTCATCTACGAGATACCTCCTGGGGTTGTCGAGAGCATCACATGAAGTGTCATCTGTAAAGCACACAGTGACACTCAGTACACAATGTGATTTGCTGATTATTGGTGTCGGGTTCCACGCAGAATGGTGCGCTGTTTCTGGGAGAGTTTGAATGCAGCCTCCCAGAATCCTTCCCAGGAGTAAGGTCTCCTCCCATGGTCTCAGGGTCTTGTGTGTTTTAAGGTTTGCCACCTGCTATCTGGTTCACAGGTCAGCAGTTTGGATGTGATCTGGGAGATCATTGGAAATGCAGAGACTTGGCCTCACCCTAGACCTAGTAAGTCACAGTGTGCAGTGTAATAAGATGCACAGGTGATTGTATGCACGGTGAAGTTGGAGGAGCCATGTTTTAAGGTCCAGCAAAGCCCTTCTATAGGATGTCTACTCTGTCTTTATGACTTTCTTGGTGTTTGGTTATGTTCAGTCCATTTACATAACATAGACCACTGAAGCTGTGATGGTGAAGCCATTGCTAACCCAAGTAGAAGCTCACATGGAAACAAGGCTTCACGCACATAACCTGGCCTCACATCCTTACACCTACTTGAGCCGCCCACCTGTTCCTAGTATGCCAGGGGAGGAGGTCACAGCAACAGCACAGCCCTCTGTCCCCCATCACTGGCCTAACCAGTAGCATGCTCAGGG
The DNA here is from genome assembly GCA_963574885.1 of Lepilemur ruficaudatus. Lineage (NCBI taxonomy): Eukaryota > Metazoa > Chordata > Mammalia > Primates > Lepilemuridae > Lepilemur > Lepilemur ruficaudatus. Next base: position 45,221 of record CAUYRT010056159.1, read on the forward strand.
GCCGGCCACACTCCCTCTCAGATGCATGCCATAACATTCTCCCCTCCCTTCCAAGAGGAGGTGAAGTTTGGGGCCAAGGAGATGGCTACGGTTTTTATTTCAGATGTCTCTCTGATTGGAGACGAGGGAGACTGGCACATAAATTCTCTGTGGTTTTGAAGATAGCAGGTCATGAGAGTGTCTGAAAGCTGTCTCCCATCATGTTGTGCTGTTGGGAGGGAAAACACGCTCTTGTAAGGAGACTCTGGCAAAAAATTTAAGTCAAAAAAATAATGTGAGATTTTAAAGGAGCATATTTTACTCTTCTTTATAAAATAATTATTGCAGACCTAAGCTTCGAAATAAGGGAGCCAAGGGAGGAGAGCTCAGATGAGCAAGTGACTGGTAATTACTCCTGGCCTCTTGTTTCTGATCTGAAAGATGAGTTTACCAGTTGAAGAGTTGGCAGTTGGTGAGGATGGCTTAAATAAGACCTATGTGGTTGGCAGAGCCATTCTCGCTTAACAGAAAGACTTGCTCCCAAAAAGAGAGAAAGTGGAACAGCCACTGGATCCAGTGGTCACAGGTCAGCCCAGAGATAGCTTTTTTGTTGAGTTGGCTGTAGGGGAAAAGTTGCAGACAGCTTTCTGAGGAAATGTGTGTGAGTCCTGGAATTTTTAACAGACTAAACTCTTGTAAATGAGAGAAAATTTCTGCCTAAGGAGGATAGCTACTATTTATTAAGTGTATACTTTTTGCCAGATATTGTGCAAAGAGCTTCATGTGCTTATATTATCTCTTTTGATGACAACAACCCCACTTGCCCAAGGCTGCCTAGCTAGTAGTATAAGAGCCAGAGTGGAAGATTCAAATCCAGGTCCACTTCCAAGTCCAAGCTCTTGACTGCTATTCTTTATGTCCTTGAACTGCTTGCCACAGAGGAGGATTGACCAAAGATATACTGCCTGGAGGTTAACAGTTACGGTTTGGTGTAAAATAGTGGGTGTGTTGCCTGCATCAGGGTGTTTGCATTTCTTTAAAGCTTGTTTCAAGTTTGATATCATGTTTTTTTAAATATATCATTTAAAGGTTGATCATTGTCATTCTTTTAATATAGTCTCACATTCCTACGGTGAAGTCCTTGTCTAGATTATATTATTTTCTGTTCTTCCACTCACCCTACCCAACTTAACCTGTCACCTAGTGGCAGCTTCTAGAATTGCAGGCATAGTGCCTAGAAAGGAATAATTGAATTCTGGAAAGCTAACCTTGGAGACCCAAACCCATAAAGTAACCATGTAATGACAATCATTTGATACTATCTCCTAAACCACAATTCAACAGGGGGCTGAAAATGAGGGAGAAAGAACCCCCACTTTATCTTCCTATGTGACACTAAAACCAGGATGTTTTCATTTAGAGCACCAAATAGAACCTTAGAAAATGCCACATGGTTTTACTTGTTCATTCCTAAAATTTGGTGAGGCAGGAGGAATTCTGCACCCGGAGCCTGCATTGCTGTTCCTATTTTCTTTTGCTGTGCCTGACAGCACCTGCTCCGACATTGGGAGGGTCTCCTGTGCACTGTAATAGATTTCCATTTATTCATCCGGTTTCCTCCATAAGAAGGACAGGTCATAGCCTCTTCTGAGCCCAAGTTTCCCTATCTGTGAAATACAAAGATTGAACTTGATACTGTCTAGGTTTTCTCATAGTCCCAACATTTTATGATCTAATAGCTGTCAAGCACAAAGGAATAAATGCCTCATGATGGAATATCAGGCAAAGGAGAAAACATTTTAGGAGAACAGGAGTCTTCTAGGCCTGCCTCAAATCCCACCATACTGGCAGAATGTGGCTGCCTCTGTATAAGGCCAGCCTTGTGCCCTTCCCTACTCCACTGTCCCCACCCCCCATTTCCTTTTAAAGGTGTAGAAAGCCCCCTTGTCTTCAGGGTCTCCCTGCAAAGGGCTCCTGCTGAAAGACTGCACACACAGCCAAGACTTTGACCTTCACCTTTGCCCCTGACTTACTTGGTGAAAAAGAGTTCTTATCCTCCCCTCTCTAGGCTTGGGGAGGCAGAGAATCAGCTAGGGTTAGCAGGAATTCAATGGAAATATAAATAGAAATGTGGTCTATAAATAACAGTGCCCCAAAATATCAGGAGGCATGAATACCAGCCGGGCAGCAGACAGTCACACGTCAGGAAGGCCTGTGAGTATGGGTTACTCCAACAGTGCTGTCTCTTGGGATGCTTCCTACTGGCTGGTGGTGCCTAGAGAGACCCTTTCTCTTTCTGGGTTCTAGAAAAGCCCTCCTTTTTGCTTCCCTCACACCCATCTTTTGCTAACCCTTCTTTAACGCCACCTGGAATCAGACCTGGCTTTTAGTCCTAGCAGTGTGTAACTTGGGGAAATTGAGAAGGTATCTTTGAACTTCTGTTTCTTCGTCAGTGATCATGAGGATTTTAAAAGCTGGAGTATTTGAAGAGCAAGAACTCTGTCTTATTTTATCTTGGTTAAGAGGGTGGAGTCTAGGGCCATATTGTTTGGGTTCAGATCTCCATACTGCCCCTTACTAGCTGTTTGGCCTTGGGAAAATTACTTAACCTCTCTGCACTTCAATTTCCTTGTTAAATGGGAAGAATAAGGATATCTACATTGTTGGGCTGTTGTGAGAAATAAGTTTGTTAATATTTATAAAGTGCTTAAAACAGTGCCTGGCACATAGTAGACATATAGAAAGGTTTATTAAGTAAAGAAACAAATCGATGTATCCTCTGTGCCTAGGATGTTACCTGGCACATAATAGCTGCTCAACAAATATGTACATGAATGACTGAACGAGTACCAGACTTGCCTATCCTGCAGTCTGCACAGGTAATTTGGTAAGACTGTGCATGATTCTTTCTAAGCTACAAAATGCTATGCAAGTGAAAGTGGGAGTATTATTCTTACCTACTGGGTGACAGTTTGGCAGGAGTTAAAGGTAGACTCCCTCATTATCCCCACTCATCTTCTCTGCCTTGCATACTCTGTATTTTGTTGGCCTGGGAGAAATGCCTGGTGCCGAGGCAGCGTGGTGGGTAGACAGAGTCCCTTTCTCACTGCAGTGTTCTACAGCAGCACTAGCCTCTCTGCATGGCCCGATACCCTTCTTAGCATTAGGCCCACATTGTGGGTGGCGCTGACGTTGTTCCCAGGCAAAGCAAAGCAGACAAATAATTGACTGTGTAGCATTTTGCTACATGCAAATTTTAAACATAAATAAAAGAAACAAAGAAAAGAAAGCCCATGCCTCTCAAAAAAACAACCTGAATGGACTAGGTAGAAAGAACACTGAACCTGGGTTCTAGGTCCAGAACCATCTGCACTCACCTGTGTGGTAAGGACCATCCCAGCAGCAATCTGAGCCTCTCGACAGAGCTGGCAGGTGTTAGATTAGTTCAGTATTTCTCAGCCTCACAGGTACATGAGAATCACTCGGGGCTTATTAAAAATGCAGACTCCCACCCTGCCCCTGTCCCCTTCCATTCTAATTCAGAGGATTGGGACAAATCTCAGGAATCTGCCTTTGTAACCAATACCTCACATATCTGTGATTCAAGTAACCCAGGGACCCTGCCCTCTCGGGAGCAGTGCTAGGCCTGGCATGCCGTATACAGTGCTAATTAGGCCGGGCGCGGTGGCTCAAACCTCTGCAACCCATTCAGTCCCTTCTGGCACCATTCATAACCCACACCCCAGGAACCCCCCAGGACACCCCCAACACACATACACCACTTTCCAAGCACAGCGAGCTGACTTCAGCTTCTGCGCTGTGCTTTCTCTCGTCTGTCTCTGGGCCTTTGCTCGGGCTCCTCCCCGCGCCGGGAACGTTCTTCCCATGTCCCTCTGCTTGGCTCACTCCCACCACTTCTTCAGGCCTGTCTCCCTTCTTTGTGTCCCCATCGTAACTCGTAACTGACCCATCACAGCACATACCCGCATACTGTGTCCTGTGAGAGGGCAGGGACCGTGTCTGTATTGGTCCCCATCACATCCCAACCCCCATTGCAGTGCCAGCATTTGAGAGGAGGGGAATGAATGATGCGTGCTGACCCTACTCAGGGTCAGGTTGGGGCAAGGTTGAGATTCCCCACCCCGGGGAAAGCAGGCCAAGGAGATACAGGAAAAGGAGGGAACGTAGCCAAATAATCAAGAACCTATACACTTTAAGTCGGTTTATTTTATTTTATTTTTTTGAGACAGAGTCTCACCCTGTTGCCTGGGATGGAGTGCAGTGGCATCATCTTAGCTCACAGCAACCTCAAACTCCTGGGCTTGAGCAATCCTCCTGCCTCAGCCTCCCAAGTAGCGGAGACTACAGGCGCGAGCCACCACACCCAGCTAATTTTTCTATTTTTTGTAGAGACGGGGTCTTCCTATTGCCCAGACTGGTCTTGAACTCCTGGCCTCAAGGGATCCTCCCACCTTGGCCTCCCAAAGTGCTAGGATTACAGGTGTGAGCTACTCTGCCCAGCCTTTAGTCTGTCTAAAGAAAGAGACCATGGCATGTGAAATCCGAGCTCCAACACTTACTAGCTATGTGACCTTCGGTAGGTCAGTTAACTTTTCTGACCTTCAGTTTACTCATCTGTAAAATAGGAATAACAGTACCCACTACCTAGATCATAGGTTGTTGTAAAGATCAAAAAACATTATGAGTGTAAAGGACATGGCACAGCACTTAGCACGTACCAACTGCTCAGTGAATGTTGTGTCTCATCAATATTAGCAGCAGCAGCCTTGCAGGACAGGGTGGAACCACAGAAAATGTTGCTGGGAGGTTGCTAAAGATTGCTGTCTGGCTCAGTTCTGCCGGCGGAACCAAAGCTCAAGAAAAGCAGGCTTTGGGGAACAGTGTTCATCCCAGGAGAGCCAGGCAGACTCCCCTGTGGTTGGCCGGTGTGGCCTGTGGTTTTGGGGTCCTTGCCCGCTGGCCTCTGCATCCTGGGGGTTTTGCTCTGCCTCAGAGCATCAGAATGAACAGGCTCCTTTCAGCACCATCGCCCTGAACCAGCACTGCGATCCGCCTGCCCCTCGGCCTCCTCATCCCGCAGGGCCTTTCTATGGCGTGTCTCTAAGCCCTGGAGGCCCTGGACCCCTCACTCAGCCCCCCACGCCGTGGGCCTTGCTTCAGGGAGAGGCTGCTGGGAAGCTCTGCCCAGCGCCCACCATCCCCTTTCCTGAGGGCAGCCTCCCCTGGAGGGGAGCAGCCCAGGCCGCACAGGCTGAATGGGGCCCTTTATTCCCAGGCTCCCTCAGGGAGGGAGCTGCGCCACTGCCCACCACGCCCGCCACACCCACGCCCACACGGAGTGGGGACAGCTTGGCCCTGCTGCCTGCCTCTGAGCTAACCACGCTGTCTGGCCCCGCTCTGTCTGCGTCCCGGAGGGCGAGTCCACTCCTTGCCCCAGCCCCAGCCCCACGCGGAGGCAGCAGTCCCCAGTGTGTGTGTGGGTGGCATTGTGTAGCCACCAGCAAGTGGCAGTCGGGGGCCTGCGTGCCAGTCCTTGTGCTGGGCCTGAGGATACGTCAGTGGGCATCACTGGCCGCAAGGAGCTTGTATTCTGTCCTGAAGGGATCGTAGAAGATCATTATAAATGGTGGTAAATTCTGGAAAGGAAACAATCAAGGCCTGGGAGAGCCGTCTTTTACTAGACGAGGTGACATTTTCATCAAGATCTGAAGAATGGACGGCGTTAGCCATGCACTGGGCAGCAAGAGTGGTGTTCCAGGAGAGGGGAGCACGTGCACATGGCCCCAGGTGGGAAGTGCAGGATGTGTTTGTGGTGTGTGGGGACAGAGTGTAGGGAGACAGGTGGGAGAGGGAGGCTGGAGCCAGACCTCACCTGGCCTCATGGGCCCTGGAAGGGGGTTTAGAGTCTGTTCTCAGTGCCCTGGGCAGTCACTGAAAGGTATAAACAAGGGTGACATTTTAAGAATCCAGACAGACAAACGTCATCATAGCATACCTGTGGGCAATTGGCCAAATATGGAGGGATGTGGCCTCACCCTTCTCTGTGACAACTGTGTACCCAACACCACGTGCTGCCTGCTCTTTCTAATCCATGTTCCAGACCTTCAATCCCATTTGGCCTATGAGAAAACTGAAGCTCAGAAAAGATAATGTAACCAGGACACAGTGGTCTATCCACTCTGCAGCCCACACTCTGATCCCACTGCCTCCAGTTGAGTGATCTTAGATTTTATTTTATTTATTTATTTATTTTTGAGACAGAGTCTCGCTCTGTTGCCTTGGCTAGAGTGCCATGGCGTCAGCCTAGCTCACAGCAACCTCAAACTCCTGGGCTCAAGGGATCCTCCTGCCTCAGCCTCTTGAGTAGCTGGGACTACAGGTGTGCGCCACCATGCCTGGCTAATTTTTTCTTTTCTTTCTTTTTTTTTTTTTTAGTTGCCCAGCTAATTTCTGTCCACTTTTAGTAGAGACAGGGGTCTCACTCTTGCTCAGGCTGGTCTTGAACTCCTGACTTTGAACGATCCTCTCACCTCGGCCTTCCTGAGTGCTAGGATTACAGGCATGAGCCACCATGCCTGGTCAGTCTTAGATTTTAGTTTTTTGAAAACCTTTGCACTGGATCAAGAATAGAAAAACACGGCTGGGTGTGGATGGTGGGAGCATACCAACGTGACTGTGGGGGTGAAGGCCTGTGGTCCGTGGGCCCCCACCTCTGCCACTGTAGCACATGGGCTTACCAAGCACCCTCCAGGCTGTGTTCAGCCCTGTCCAAGCTTGACTCTGAGTGAGACCACAGCCTGTGCACTAAGGACCCCCGACGGTACCCAGGTGGCATTTGTCTTGGCTTGGCCACTTTAAGTATTGTTATATTTGATCACAAAGTCTTCCCCTTTCCCTGGGGTTAGGGGCCAGCCTGGAGGTGAGCTGCAGAGCTCTGTATGCCTCCCAGAGTCAGGCTGGGGCAGCCCACGTGCCCTGCCAGCCCACTGTGCCATTCGGCCAGCATCGTTCTTTGATTTGATATCGTAGGGACTCCAGATGCTGGCTACCTATCAGCAATCCCTGAGCCTGGGCCCACTCTTGTCTAGCAGCCTGTAATCCAAAGTAGAATCTTATAACTAATAACATATCTCCTGTCTAGGTCAGGGCTGAAGACTAACGCTGCACGTTTTCCAAAGCAAGGGACCACACATAGGCAAATTCAGGAGTTTTGTTTCTGTTTACAGTGTTCTTCCCAAAGCAAACCCTGCAGGGGAGCATTTGCCCCTTGTTTGTTACAATTAATAAATGGAAAATGTGTTCATATTTCACACAAAAGGAATCTCACCCCAGGGATTGTGACTCACTATAGACTTAACTTTGCTACAATTTGACTCAAGTCATAAAACATGTGTTTTTAAATAAGGCTTGAGAAGACAAAAGTACATATAGCTAAAATTAATGACTATATTAATGCCCCTTCTTTTTAGTAGATATCACCGAATCATTCTAGAATTCTCACATACATATCAGTACAGAAATACTAACAAACCCCGCCCAGTCTTCTAGAATCTGTTCTGACACAGCAAAGGTCTTCTGGGGTACAGGTGAGGCTCATGTTTCTTGATCTGGGTGCTAGTTAGTTACATACGTGGGTTTGGTGTTTGAAAACTCATCAAGTTGTACACATGTATGTGCACTTTTCTGCATGTATATTACATGTCAGTGGAAAGTTTTGTTGTAATCCCCTTTGGGATGCTGAGGTGGGAACATCACTTGAGACCAGGAGTTCAAGACCAACCTGGGCAACACAGCCAGATCCTGTTTTTTTTTAAAAAAAAAAAGAGTTTTGTTTTTAAGAAAAAGAAGGAAAGAAATTGTTCTGGGCCCACAGCTCTCTGTTCGGAGCTCCATTGTTCCAAGAGCCTTCAATTCCATTTGGTTCAGCAAAGATGTAGCAATACCTCTGCTGGGCCTGGGACTAGGTGCTCATCTCTGGCAAACACCCATAAATCCCAGCTGACCTGCCTGGGGATGAGGGAAAGAATCAGCCTGGCTCTGTGTGCTGGGTATGAGAACCTCCAAACCAGAATTTGGAAGCTCATTTTTCCCTCCCAGGTGCACTGAAGCTTCCCGTAAGCGTGCCATGGCTGCGGGAGATTTAAGGTTTCAATCTAGGGTGAAACCCTGTGGGTTTTTTGCAAATGTGTTTCCCTGAGTGTATGGGAGAGGGGGCGGGGAGTGCTGGAATCAGGAGACGCACCTGCTTGAGTCACCCGAGAATGCCCCAGGTGGGCGGGTCAGTGAACAATCAGCCGCCTCACCATGGTGTCACGTCCTCCATGCTTTGGATTGGTTGGGTGGAGAAGCGTCCTTCAGAGGCAAATGGGAGCTCTGGGGAGCACACAGGTGTGATCATGGGGTGGTGAATGAGGAGAGGTTGCTGCAGGCTGAGAGGAGTTTGTGTCTGGCCTTAGAGGGGAAGCCAGGTTGATAGACGGGGTCCCTGAGGAACACTTGTGGTGCTTGGGTTCCACGTGGCCAGCAAGGAGACGGGTGGGGCCAGGTTGTACCCCCACCCCACCTACCTGACCTGAAATCATCAGCTAATAAGAGATCCCATTTGCTCAACATTTATTATGGGCTGTGCTCTGCGTTTTATGCTTTTCATTGACTCCACACAATAATTCTTTGAGTTAAGCATTACTGTCCCATTTTGCAGTTTGAGGAAACTGAGATTCAAATAGGTTGTAACTTGCCCCACATCACATAACAGTAAGTGGCAGAGCCAGATGTCCTAGTCAGGACTCTCCTGATGACAAGAAATAGACCCATCTCAATCTGGCTTGAGAAAAAAGGGGAACTCTATTGGTTCACGTAACTGAAAACCAGGAGTCATGGTTTCAGGCATAGCTGGGTCTGGGTGACCACATCTGTGTCTGTCACACTCTCAGCTTTGCTTTCTTTTCTGTTGACTTCATTCTCAGATGGGCTTCCCCCACATGGTGACAGAGACACACAAAGATGCTCCCTAGCAGTTTGGGGCATACAGTTTGTAAGTTAGCAGTAGCTGTGGCAAGGGAGCCTTCTCTTCTGGTCATCCAGCGAAAGTCCCAGCATGAGTCTTACTAGACTGACTTGGGTCACATGCCCATGGCTGAACTTTACTGGCTGATTACCCCTGGAGTGTGGGGTGGGATCAGCCCCACTGAAATCACATGGACTGAGAATGAAGGAGAGATTGTTCCCCAAAAGAAAATTAGGGCACTGTAATAAAAATAAAGGCTGGCAGGCAAAACTTGCCAGTGCCTTCCATGCTAGACTTGAAGCCAGAGGCAGGGCCTTGGCATGGATCTAAATGAGAGACTCGTGGAAGCCAGAACTCAGGGCGTGGAGTCAGGACCCCCTGGACTGTGGACCTTTCCCCACAGGCTTCATGGAGGAGGCAGCATGGGACCCGAGCCTTAAGGGCAGAAAGGGATTTGGGTGGGCAAGCCCAAGGGCACTTAGAGTAAAAGCAAACTCCTTTCTGTGGCTGTAGGCTCCTACACAGCCTCTCTTCTATCTTCCAGCTCTTCCAGTTCTTTCTGCCTCAGGGCCTTTGCTGTGCGCTCCCTCTGGCTGAGCCCTCTTGCCCCAGAGCTTTGCACAACCGGCTCCTGCTCCTCCTCCAGGTCTCCACTGGACCCCAGAGAGACTTACCTGGACACTGTGTGAACCCTCCCTCCCTCCAGGCATCCCTCTTCACATTACCCTGTTAATTCTCTTTATAGAGGTGGAAGGAGCCATGGAAGTGTAACCAAACCCCTCGCCTGATCTGAAAATGCATGCTCTCTCCCTCCCATGCACGCCTGCTCCCTACTTAGAACATAAACCCCTTGAGAGCAAGGCCCTTGCCCATCATGCTCGCTGCAGTGCTCCCGGCCCCTAGGGCACAGCCCCGCACAGCAGGCCTCCATCAGTGCTGGGTAGATCAACAGAAGGAAGGATGGAAGGAAAGAAGGAAGGAAGGGAGGGAAATGTTTGAAGAACGAATGGCATTCCAGGTGGCAGAAAAGGCAGGGAAGAGAGAGTTATATGTGCACTCATAGACCCTGTGAATCTCGGAGAGGAGAGGTTCTCAAAGAGGAGAGGCCGAGACCAGATCAGCCTGTTGAGATCAAAAGAGGTCCCGAGGGTAGCTCTCTGATCACCCCTGTAGTCAGTGCCCTCTTATTAGCCCTGTGCAATGGGTGCTAGCTTGTTTGTAAGAACACATACCTAGGTCATGGAAATTGCTTCGGAACTCTTCACAGCTAGGGTGGGAGGCCAGTGTGTCTGGTATTTCTGCTCTTGCAGGGTCCCCAGCCCCTGACCCTCATGGGGATCCCATAAGCACCTCTGTTCACAGGAGGGCCCTGGAGGCTGAGGCTGGCCTAGGGTTTAACTGCTCTCAGCTCCTTTCACATACAGAGTAAAATCCAAAGCCCACCATGGCTCTCAAGGCCTTACATGACCCAAGCCCAAAGAACTCTCTGGATTGTTGCCTACACGCTCCCCCTCATTCACCAAACTTGATAAGCCCAGGTTGAAATGCCAGCTTAGCCACTTGATAGCTGTGTGACTTTGGACAGTCTTTCAACCTCTCTAAGCCGCCATTTCCCCCTGGACAAAGTGGTCCTAGTCAAAGTACTCACTTCAAGGTGGTTGTGAGGAGTAAGCAAGAAAACCCAGTGGCAAGCTCTTATCATGTACCTGGAGTGCAGTGAGCACTTGGCTAGTGGGATGCCCTCTCGCCGCTCCTCTGCCTACTTATGTCCCCCCACCCCCCCGGCACAGCTATAAATCGATCTCAGGGCCCCTGGACGGAGCAACCTTGGAGCCCAGGCCCAGATGGGAGCACAGAGGCGGCCGTGGAGGCGGGACCTGCACAGCCTGCCTGAGGCCCCGGCAGGACTTGAACCTGGGACTTTCACCCAAGACCCCTGCTCCTTTGCTGCTCCCAGCTTCTGAGCCCAGCCCAGAGTAGCGGGAAGAGGAATCTCCACCTCATGCTCCCATGCTGCAGGCTCCGCAGCTTTCTTCTGGGCTTTCAGGAATGAGTTCAGTCCTGGGCAGCTCGGTCTGCCCCACGCCCGCGTGGTCTCCCTCGCGATGCTTATCGTGTTTCTGGAGCAGCATCGCGTGGGTTTGCAGACTCGGGCAGACGCCTTGCCTCCAGTAAACAGGCTGAATTGCGCTCGCAAGACGCCTTTAATGCCCTGTGGTCTCGGCTTCCTTAATGGGGATTTTCCTCCTCTGCCTTTTTTCTCTCTCCCTTTTAATACGGTCACCGGTTTGGCTCTGGGAGTGCGGTTTGGATTCCTAACAGAGCAGTCAGGACCGGAGAATCCCTTCCAGGCCCCTCCCTCTCCCCCCACCGCTGCCGGTGCCAAAGCCCCAGGAAAAAAAACGTTGTTCCTGTCAGGACTTCAGCGGGAAAGAGGGAAGCCCTGTTGGGTTCCAAAAACTCAACTGGGAATTGGCTTGTGCACAAATTCTCCTCTGACCTCGCAGCTGAGCAGCAGACCCATGAGCCTGGTGGAGGGGACGGGAAGGTGTCAACCCTGTGCCCTGGTGGCCTCACCCAAAGAGTGGGCTGGAGGGCGAGGCAGGGGTGCTGTGTACAGGGGCCAGCGCGGGTGAGGACTTAAGCGGAGCCCTCCCACCTGCCTCCCGCCTACCCCCAACCCTCCCTTCTCAGAACCTTCTGTGCCTATGGAGGCCTCCAGTGTTCCTTAACTTTTTTTTTTAAAACTAGTTCTATGCAGCTGGGGCAGGAGCGGTATCTGTATTTCAGGGACACAAGACTTAGCGGTTTGGCCAGCCTTGAGATGGGGGGCTGGGAGGGGACCCAGTTTGTCTCCCCATCTCCCTCCTTCCCTTGTCCTGCGACAGGATGACAAAGGGCTGGAGTATCATTTTTGGAGGATGAGGGCTCTGCTCCGTGCAGGTTTGTGGGCCCTGGCTCCTCCTATAGTCCCTCTTGCGTCCCCGTTTCTTGGTCATGCTCGACCGCTGGTGTCACAGGGTCCGTCCGGGCACCCTCCAGCTCCTAACGGACAGCTGGTGTAGGTAGAAGGCACAGAATTCTAGCCCCAGGGCCACCCATCATCCTGTCAGTCCTGAGAGCAGGTCTCTTGGTGTGTTTATTTTTGCACAGCGTCCCCATGGCCGCACACACATGCCCCCACGGCATGCAAGCAATAAAGCGACAGGCAACCAAAAAAGGGTAGGAGGCCAAGAGGCGAGGAATACCAAATCTGTGACATCTTCCCCCAAGGAAAGGCAGCCGTCTCCAATGTCTTGATAAAACACATTTTATCTCCTTTCGAGAGGAACACATGGCAGGACCTCTTTATCTTGCTGACATCGTTCCGTCTGCACAGTGTCGTCCGTCTGACAGGGAAGTGGCCCCGCTCTCTGGCTTCAGAGGGAAAGGGAAGAGGAGGGCTTGAGCAGGAGCCCAGGAAACGACAGCCAGTGAACCAGCGAGCACTTGCTGAGCGCCTGGGCGTGCGAAGCCAGAGCTAACCACAGCGTGGGGCAGACGGGAGGGGGAGCTGCACTCTGACCGACCGTGCAGAGATGAGAGGCACAAATGGGAAGGAAGTCACGCGCGATGGGACGCAGATAGGTACTCCACTGTCCCACTCCAGCAGGGCTGGTGACTAGTGCCTCTGGTGGCAGGGAAGTCGGGGATGGCTGCAGCAGCTGCTTCATGTCCCCAGGTCCCCTCACCATTCACCTCTGCCTGCCAAAGGCTCCTTACCACCGGGGCTCTGTCTGAGGGCTTTGTGCTACCCGTGGGAAGTGCCAGAGTCAAGGCCCTCGGGAGCAGCCCTCCGTGACAGGCAGGGAGCTGGGGAATCAATGCCCCAGCCTCCCCACCCTCGGTTGGGATATCAGGGAGGTGTGTTCCGCACCATCTTCTGGAGTTCCCCAATAGGATTGAGCTCCAGTTGCTTCCTTCCCTTCCCTGCCTGACTTCCCCGTGACCCTAGTGATATATCCTGGGGTTTCCTCCCGGATAAAAAGCTTGCATTCAAATCCTTGTTTCTGGGGCTGCGTATGGGGCTGGTCTTTCTCAGGACTTCACTTGGACCTTGGCAGAAGCAGCTGACGTGGATTACCATGCAGTCCACATATTTGCTCACATGCCATGGAAATCATCTTAATTAAGACTCCTTTAATGCAAGTGATAAAAATCCCCAGCTCCAACTAGTTTAAATAAAAAGGAGAATTTTATTGTTTCATACAAGTACCAGGTAGACCCTAGGTTCAGGAACAGCTATATCCAGCTGCTGAAATGATGTCAAAGGAATCTGTCCCTGACTATTTCTTAGCTCTGATTTTCTTTTTCGTTTTTCTTTTTTTTTTAGACAAAGTCTTGTCTGTTGCCTGGGCTAGAGTACCGTGGCGTCAGCTTAGCTCATAACAACCTCAAACTCCCAGGTTTAAGCAATCCTCTTGCCTCAACCTCCCTAGTAGCTCTTACCACAGGCGAGCAGCACCATGCCAAGTTAATTTTTTTCTATTTTTAGTAGTTCCCAGCTAATTATTTCTATTTTCAGTAGAGACAGGGTCTTGCTCTTACTCAGGGTGGTCTCAAACTCCTGACCTCAAGCAATCCTCCTGCCTCAGCCTCCCAGAGTGCTAGGATTATAGGCTTGAGCCACCACACCTGGCCAACTCTGCTTTTCAATCATTCAAAAAGCTTTTATTGAGCATCTACTTTGTGCCAGGCACAGTTCCTTTCTCTCATTCGTTTTCTTCTCAGGCAATGATAAAGTTGGCTACTAGAGGCACCAGGCCTTCATCCTGCTCCTTTAGCAACTATGGAAGAAAGAAGTCTCAGGGCTGACCCTCATTGGTCCAGATTGGGTCCCCACCTATCTGTGAGCCAATCATGGTGACTCTGGTTGACTAGGCTGCATCACATGCCGACCCTTGTTGCGAGGGGGTATCATTAGCCCTACTGATACCAAAAGAACTGGGAATGGAGGAGGCCTTCTCCAAAGGCAAATCGGGCAGACTGGGGCAACAGATGCCTGTTATAGGTGTGGTGAGCCCCATAGGGTCACAAATGCTATCACACCCCAGAGAATTCGGTGAGTGCCCTAGGAACAGACAGTGTGTTATGGATGTTCTGGAAAGAGGGCAGCTCTCAGCTCGGGCAATCAAGGAAGGCCTTCTGAAAAGGTGGCCTTGGCCCTAGACGTTGATAGGCACAAAAGTCAGTGTGTAAGGCCTTGAATGTCAGACTCTAAATTTCACAGGCTGAACAAGGACTACGCATTGATGTATTTGTTATGATTAAACATGGCCAACTCGGAAGAGCCTGCTGGGAAGGTCTTGGGGGCTGTCATTTCCTGTAAGCCTTGCCCATACCCGTGGAGGGGTATTCCAGCCCGGCTGGCCGTGGCCCGTATGGCTGGAGGCTGTGTGCACAGAGAGGTCAGGGAACAGGCTGGGGCACACTTCCCTTAGTGTTGGCTGGTGCCCGCCCTGGAAATAGCCACCACCTAAACTGAGAATAGGAATTCCTGCCCGGCTGGCAGGAACGAATGCCGATTTCTCAAGGAGGGATGGGCCTGAAAACAAAACATAGCATGTGGGTTGGGCCATACTTTGTGTGTATTTGCCAGGTCACTTGAGAGCCACGCCCACCTTGGGACGCTGATTCTGCCATTAGATCCAGACAAGGTGACCGGCCAAGTTGTTCATAGAAGCCCGAGATGGCAGCCTCCAGGGCTCCCCACCTGCCAGAGAGGGCCTGGGCCCTCAGCCTCGGGCGCCTCCTGCCCCCCAGGAGAGGTGACCGCTCCTGTCTTGTTTCCCGACAGTGGGCACAGGTGGTGGCCGGCTAAGATGCTGAGAGCCAAGGGAAAGGGGAACGAGAGGGTCCGTGTGGCCGTCTTAGCCAGAACCAACCGCTCACGAGCACCTCTCTTCCCAGGCAAGATCCTCTTCCGGAGAAGCCACATCCGGGACGTAGCTGTGAAGAGGCTGAAGCCCATCGACGAGTACTGCCGGGTAAGGGTGTGCCTGGGGCTGGGGAAGGGGTCGAGGAGGGTGTGACCCAAATCCTGAGAGTCTGTCCTTCTGGGAGGGAAGGCTCTCCGAACAAAACCCTCCTGAGGCCTGGCGTTTCCCGGCCAGAGGGGTGGGCGTGGGGACATAGCCATGTTTACAAAATGCTGTTTTCAATCACTTCCACCCTGCCCAAGGGATTCTTCTCTATGTGGCATTTTGCTGGACATAGAAGAACTGTTTCTTTGAATTGCTTTTGGGATGTTGTTGGAATCAGTTCTGAGTTCGACAGCATGTGGAACACACATTTGCTTATTTACATAAATCTTGATAGCTATACACGTTCGTACACACATTGTTATCGATGCAAATGCTTACATACTCACACACACGCGCACACGCACACGCATACAGGAACATAGCCAGTGCCCGAGAGCAGGCAGGCGAGGGATGGCAGCGTCAGGGGCCAGAGCCCGGCTGTCTGTCTGCTTTGATCAGAGCCTAGGACCCCTGCAGTGAGGGTGTGAGGCCATCACCTCAGTGTCCTTGGCACACGGGCTCTGGACTGCCAGACTGCCTGGGTTCAAACTCCTGACTCGCTTTGTGAACTTGGGCAGGTTACTTGACTTCCCTGAGCCTCAGTTTCCACATCTGTACAGTGGGGAGGAGAACAGCACCCCACAGAGTGCGGTCGGGGGGTGGAATGCGCTGACCCGCGTGCTGCAGAGGCCCAGTGGCATAGTGTCCAGCTCAGAGCAAGCGTTGAGGAGATGCTTTTGTTATTATTACAAGGCCCAAACAATCTGCATTAAATAAACAAGCAAATGAAAAAGCTTTTAGTATTTATTTTACAAATAAAAAGTAAAAAAGCAAGTAAAAAATAAAAACAAGCAAAGGAATGAAAAAGCAAACATTAAATAATTTAATGTTACTACTGGACACCACTAGCTTGAGTAGAGACAGAATTTCTTCAGCAAAACCTGCCGTGGGGTCTGACTCAAGAATCTCTAGGAGAGGCAAGTGTGGTATAAAGTTTTGTCACAAGTGCTGGTATTCCCGGTGTCCACATACTAGCTGTGTGACCTTAGGCAATTTGCTTTACCTTTTTGAACCCCAGTTGCCTCATCTGTAAAATGGGTATGAAAACAACTATCTCACGGAGTGGGGAAATATATATCACAGTGTTTTATAACTCCTGAAATGCTCTGTCCTTACACAGAGCTATTACCCATAAGGTCCCTTTCTACCTTAATATTTTATAATTATGAACCATGATGCTTAGCAATACAAATGTTTAATAAATGTTTAACAACCAAATTGCTAAATGTATTAACTGGTATTCCCAAGCCTATAGGAAGACAAGTGCTCCCATGTGCTCTCCATCAAACCGAAGTTTGAATCTGGTGACGGTCTGGCTGACACTTGGTCATGTGTTCTGCCTTATTCTAAAAGGATGCCCAGTGATGAATCCCCTAAGCTAGACGCTCCTCTTCTTCAGATCAGTATTCATTCTTTCTCTTTAAAGGGTATTCGCTGTTTCTGGTTAAACTGATGGCTACAGCCTGAGCTTTTCTCTTTATTCCTTTCCCAAGAAGTTAAGTAAATGGGCAGAGCTGATGGAGGAGGGGGTAGAGGGTGGGAGGAAGGCTTTTCCAGCTGGGATTTATGGCTGAAATCAGCCTCTGAACTGGTGGAGCCCAAGACATCTGCAGCTGGGCTCCATGGAAATGCTGCCTGCGGATCATCCGGAGGGGGACTGATAGCATCTTATCTCCTGGGATCAGGCTTTGAACAGGACTCCTGATTCAGGGGGGCTCTGGGGTTCCAGTGTGCAGCTGGTGGCTGGGGGAGCCATTGAAGTGGGGTCTGCAAGAGGAAGGGCCTCCTAACCTAATTAGCACAGATGGAACTGCCCAGCGCCAGACAAGGAGCAGTGTCATGGGTTCACCAAGCAGACAGCCCTGTCACAGGCAGTGATTTACTCTGAGAATGACAGTGGGGGTGGGGGGCAGAGCAGTGTAGAGTGACCTTTAATTCTGCTGAACTAGAAGCTGGGATCTGTGGTCTGATTGTCTGAGAAACCCACTGACCTTGGAATGGTCATTAGGGATAAACCAGCAGTGAGCGGTCCTTGGCCACTGCTAGCCAGTGTTGCATTTAACACCTCTGACACCAGACAGTCCTATCTATGGTCACTCACCATCGCTGCCAGCCATAGCCAACTTCATACCAGTGCCTTGGGAAGTTCACTCCATGCTCAGCCCTTCCCTCATCCATACCTGTCCTTGTTTACACACTGCCCACAGCCTCTGGAGTCTTTATTTACAGTACCCTGCATATCCAGCCCTGCTTGGCTGGCCAGCCTCCTCCTTGGACCTGCTAGACAATGTGGGCTCAGAGTGTGGGATTTGATGGGAATTCAAATGCACCCAAAATCGGGAAGCTGGCTGTGCACCCGGAGCAGCCAGCTCCTCTGCAAGGACTGAGACGTGGAAAGTCTGACTGTGCAGGGGACCTCCCCAGGCTTCGGGCTCGCTGCCCTCGCTGGCCAGCCAGTGCCTCCGGCTAATGGCAGTTTCACAGCCGCGATCTCAGTGTTCGTTTTAAATGTATATGGATAGCAGATTGGATGCGAATCATGGAAAACTGACCACGCACCAGCCAAGTGATTGTTTTATGTGGCACTTGAGGGCCAGGTGTCTATGAAGAGGGGTTCCAAAGTCATTTCTTTAACTTCATAAATTAGTTTAAAGGGCAGCTTGGTTATGTGGTTAATATTTCATGGTTCTGGGGCCTCAACAAGTTGAAGACTTTCATGAGACTAACGAGTAAGCTACGCTGCAGAGGCTCGGACTGACGATTTTTAAGTGACTCCGTCCACCCTATTCCTGGGGGTGAAATACATGTTTGCAGCGTTTGTCCAGGGGATAAAATAAATATCCCCTGGAGGGATGTAAGGAGTGTGTGAGAACGATCAACTCGCCCTTTGCCATGTGAATGACATTTATACAAGTCTCCGCTTCCTGGTTGGTGGGACTAGAATTTTTTTGCTGCCCAAATAGCTGAGCTTGTTTCTATTATTCGTCTGTCCAGGACACACTTGCTTTTGGGAATCAATGGTTTCCTTTGTAGGAGGGATGAGGGACTGGGCACAGGCAGATGAGGTGGGGCAGGAAGTCTGAGCCCAACAGGAGGTCAGCACTGAAGGGCTGGGGGTCTCCTGACCCTCCCCTCTCTGCATCTCCCAGACTCATTCATTTGCATCCCCACTTTCCAGATTCGAAAACTGAGGCCATTATATGACAACAGTTCCAGCTAGTTTCCATTCCACTATGGGGTTTCAACCACGGCCCATCACTGGCTCTCTGCTTGGGAAGAGTAACCTTGTGCTTAGGGTTCTCGTTCTGAAGGTGGGCCTGGGCCAGGAGGGTTGCCAGTGCAGGGTTACCTCCTGCCTCCTGAGTGGTCTAGTGCTTTGGGGGAACCTAGTTAGTAGAGTCTCTCCATCTCCCTGACAGACCCAGGAAAAGGAGTTTCTAGACTGGGATAAAGCCGATCACGTCCCTTTTCTCCTTAAAGGCCCTCAGAGGAGTCCCATTGTCCCCAAGAACATCTGAGCATCTCGGCCAGGCCCTCTGTGGGCTGGTTCCAAGGGCTGCTCAGCTCCTGCCATCTCCTCCACACCCTGCAGTTCTGTCAGTCAGACTTGAGGTCATTCCCAACTAGCCAGGCCTCTGCCCCTTGGCTCATGTTGGTTCCCTTCCTGGGGACACATTCAGCTTCCACAGTGGCCCCTCCTACAAGCTTCATGACTCCCCAGGAAAAGCTGACCCCTCCTGCTATTCTGCTCCCCAGAGGACTTCGTGCATGCCTCTACCCTGTCATTTGTCCTCTGTAGGAGGTGACTTCTGTGTGACTATCTTCTCCCAGACCAGGCGCTCCCTGAGGGCACCCTCTGTTATCTTGTGTCTTCACTAACGAGCAGGAAGCCTGGCCCCAAGTGGATGTCCAGCCAATGTCTGATGACAGGATGGAAAGATTACAAATAGATAAAACTTCCTAGGAGGGTGACATCCCCCAGGGCCTAGGATCCCTTGTGAAATGGCTTAAACTGCTACCCAGAATTAGACACTCTATGTTTCAAAAAAGTTACTGCTTAGAGCCGTCAAAACAAAAGCCCGTGGGTTTGAAAACTCTGATTTACAGAAGTTCAGTGAGACCCCGGCTTTCTAGGTGGCGACCTAGGAAAGACAATCCTCTGCAGGTTAGAGGCAGCCCTAGGGGCGAGAGACGGGGGAGGCAAGTGGCAGGACTCCAGCCCCCTCAGACCACCCCACCCAGAGCAGCCAGGCTCTTACCTGGGAGATTCCTATTGATTAGAAACCGATGCTGCTAAGAACAGAGAAGTGTGTGATCCTATGGAAAGAGCGGGACACCCGCGGTGTTTGCCAGATACAGAGCTTTGCTTTTTGTCCTGGGGCAGGCGTCACCCAGAGAGGTGGGCCCCATGGAGGGTGATTGCTTTGAAGCGGAGGCCTGAGCTCAGTCTGCCCAGGCCCCCTCACTCCACTTGCATTTGCGAAGACCAGACCCGTGCCCACCGCATCTGAGTGGAGCTCTCAGAGACGCACAGTGCAGCCGCCCTCTTCCGCGTCTAACCTGCACCATCTGCCACGATGGCACTTGCTACTGAGTGGTGGCCCCTGTCATAGGCACCCAGAAAATGGCCTGGGGGGTCTGAGCCAGAACTTCAGGGCAGTTTAGGACTGGAAAAGGGGGGCACCGGCAGGAGGAGCTGAGGGCAAAACCTGGATGGCTCTTCAGTGCCTCGTTACCAGTCCCCCAACCCAGGTGCCCACTGCCCCCGGCCGCCCCTTCCCGAGTGATGTTTCTCCAGATCTGCTCTCAGCTGCGCGCTGACCCCTGGGTCTCAGAGTGGCAGGGTTGGAAGGAGACTGAGTCCAGCTCAGCGGACATCTTCCAGGGACTCACGTGCTCTTAGCCCCACAAGGCCGTGCTCCCCGCCCTGCCCCACGCCGAGGGCTGTGCATTCACGTCCATTTCAGCCTTCTCCAAACCCAGGGCTTTCAGGACCCTCTGACCTCACCTGAGTCGGAGCTACATCAGACTGACGGGCAGACCAGACAGATGGACTCTCCACTAATGCTGCCCTTTGTGCTCCTAGAGCCACAGACTGTTAGGGCTGGAAGAAACTTCAGAATGCCTCGAGCCTGGATTTGCCCCAGTTGTGTTCCACGGGATGTCACTAGGAGCTGTTTGGAAAACCAGATCCACAGTCACATACCTGTGGGTGACGCTGGGGCACTGGGAGCGGACCAGAGCAAAGGCTCTGGACTCGGACGGCCTGATTCAAAACTTTGCTACTTAACCTGTGTGGCTTCAGGGAATCACGTAACCTCTTTGTGTTTTCGTTTCTTCTTCGGCAAAACTGGACCCATATCATACCCTTCTCTTGGAGTTGATGTGATGATTAAATGAGACAGTCCCCCCAGGATGTCGTTATTATTAACAAATGCTGGCCTACGCTAAGCTCTATGGGTCTCTTTCCTGCAGAGCTTCTCAGAGGCTTTGTGATGCTAATGGACACAGTATCGCTGAGGTCTTCACAGCATCATTTCACGTGTTCATTTTACCTCATTGAGCATGCGTTCCATGAGATAGGCTCTGGGATTCCAGAGCTAAGCCATTTTATCTTGGAAGAAATGACAACCAAGAGGTGAGGTGAGGTGCCCAGGGTCACACAAGCAAGCATGTAAGTGCAGAATTGGAACTAGAGTTGAGGTCTCCTGGCTCCCAGCCCTGCTGTTTCTAGCATGCATCACTGCTTTCACCTATGGAATGATGACAATGATGATGTAATGTTGTAACTAGCGTTTGCCGAGTGTTTGGTCTTTGCGTGGCCCTCCTCAACTCCATCATGTCACTTACCTACTAACAGGTATGGAGGTGCCGCAGCAAATCCATTGTACTAAGCTCAGAGAGGGCAGGTAAAGCAGCCAGCCTCACACAGCCTATAAATGGCAGAGCCAGGACTCAAACCTGCGTCTGCCTGGCCCTGGGGCCCCGACGTAACCAACACGTGGAGTATACCATAATTGTCTATTAGCAGAATTTTAGACCTGAGGTGGAGGGGGACCCTGAAATCGCCATGTATCTGGCCCCCCACCCTGCTCTTCTCAGAACGGCTGGTTTGGGGGTTCCCTGACTCTGGCTGTTGTCGCCAGGCTGCAGGGACCAACTGCTCGGCACCAGCCCCTCTGCCAAATGATTTTGGCCAGAACTGAGCTTTGGCGGCCGCTCTGATGGAAGCTGCTCTGGGCTGAGAGCCCCTTGTCAGGCTGAAATCAGGACGAGCCCTCCACGCGGCTCCCTGTTAAATAAAGATGCTTCGGTGGTTCAACCAAAAGGCCTCTTTGTCTGAGGCCCTCGCAGCCCACGCGTCCTCTGCCCCCAGAATGCCGGGCTCTGTAGGCATGAAGAGCCCCTCTGTTCACTGCTGGGGCTGGGGAGCCGAGGCCAGCAGGGTCTGCGCCTGGGCTGGGTGGCCATGCGCTGAGCCGGGAGGGCACTAGCACCCTGGGCCGCTGGAACCTGCCCTCTCCTGTCCTGCTGCCCTCCTGCTCCCTCCCGCACACAGACGCTGCACCCAGCCCAGATGCCAGGGGTGGCGTCCCTCTTGCCCTCCCACTGGGGCCCTTGCTCTGCCTGCGCCTGACTTCCTCCTCCTCGCTCTCTCTCTATGTGTCTGCCCCTCTCTCTCCCTCCCTGTCTGTCTCTCTCCTATTTTTCTTTTCTTTTTCCATCTCCCCTTCCCTGGGAGGGGAGAGAGCAGCATATACTGTGTGTGTTAAATGAGAACTTGAACATTTGGGGGCAGGCTCCACCCATCTGACCTTCAAGGCATGGGGTTTCGATTCCACCGCCTCCCTCATTATGGCTTCACCCCCAACAGCGTCAGTATCCCCATCGTAAAGGTGGCAGTGATGTCTACCTCCAGGACAAAATAGGGTGACATGTCATTGGATTTGCTCTAAAGGTTGGGGGCTATACCTTCCTTATCCCTGTAACAACAGGTCACAGCCCGGTGTCTGGCACACACTGCAGAGCCCTTGCTCTTAGATAATTGTAGGAGTCAGGGGGCCTAGGACGGGCCCGGCATGTAGTAGTTGCTCACTAAATGTTAATTTCCTTTCTTTTCTATTTCTTGGCTGTTGATGGGGATGTGGTACATTAGAGGCCCTTGGAAAGCCATGTGCTCTAGAAGGAACGTCCGGGAGTTGCACAGTGCTCTGTCTGCTGTGGTCTGGTCTTGTCTCATCTTGTCTCATCTCGCCTGGGTGTGGGTTTGGCTTCTGGAAAGGCCCCGCCAGTAGGATGCCTGGTGCTGGATGCCACACTTGAGCTGTTGTCTGGCCAGCTTAGAGAAGAATGAAACCATTGCTTCCCTCTTCCTCAGCACTGTAATTCTGTCGATGCAGCCTGAGACCACACATGCCTTTTCTGCACCACGATCATGTTCCATTGCTATTGGATATTGGGCTTCTGTACACCAAAACCCTTACTCTTTTATTCATTTTTCATTCATTCATTTATTTAAACAAACACTGAGTGCCTGCTCCATGTCAGATACTCTTCCAGGATCTGGGGACACAGAAGTCAACAGAACAGATTGAAATCCCTGCCTGTATGGAGTTTCCATTCGAGTGAGGCCTTTCCCACGCTCCGTGGTTGCCCGTGGGCAGGCCACATGCCGCATGGTCTCTCTGAGCCTCCCTTTCCTCCTCCACAGCACGAGGGCCACCGTGAGGGTTCCGAGGAACGACACACACGAGGACCCACCATGCTTGGCATAGAAGCTGCTGGACCCAAGCATTGCTTCTGAAGCTAGTCCTGGTGTACGGGGTTTGGGGAGGCCCAGGCATGTGACAGGGTCCTGTCTTACGGGCCAGGAGGCTTCGCATCTGCAGTTTCCTCCTTGTGTTTGTTGACTCTTCTAGTCCCAGGTTTTTCTCTTTCTTCTCCTGGCTCCAGCCCCAGGTTCCCATGTCCCTGCCCCTCATGCCTACTTTGACAGTGACCTCTCCTCTTTGGACCAAGGGATCCCTCCTTGCCCAAGCATCTCTCCTCATGCTGGACTGAGAGGCCCAGGAAGCAGGGCTATGCCTGGCCTCACCCTACACCGCACCCTGCCATCTGGACTGGGCTGGGGCTGGGGTCCTGTGTGCTAGTGTGCAGCACGAGCCCTGGCCATCTTCTGACCCCAATCCCTCGCCTCCCAGCAGCACTCCGGGGTGACCAGCTCACGGCTGCCCCACACGCTTGCCCTGACTGTCATTCCCCATAGGATGCCCACCCCTCTCCTCTCTGCTTGTCCAAACCCTGCAAACCCTGCAAGCCTAGCTCCTGCCCACCCTACTAAGAAGCCCTTACACACCGTTCGGCTCACACTCTTCCTCCAGGCAGAGGACTTTGGTGGACTGAAGAGCTGATTGGTTGACTGATTGGTTAGGGGATTTTTTAGTTGTCTAGTTGGTTTGCTGACTAATTGGCTGGTTGGTGTGTTGGTTGATTAGTTGGCTGGTTAGTTGGTTGGTTAGTTGAGATGGAAGGAAGGGAGGGAGGGAGGGAGGTTGTTGCATTCATTATCTGATGGGATAATTTGTTGGTTAGTTGTCTGGCTGGGTGGCTGGTGGCTGGTTTCTTCCATTTCTTCCATAGCACAGTCCTTGAGTCCCCCCATCACTGGTGGCCCAAGTTGACGCTGTGTTGGCTTTCCCATTCCCAGATTCGTCACAGCTGATCCCCCTTCTTCCTGTCTTCCCACAGGCACTTGTCCGGCTGCCTCCCCACATTTCACAGTGTGATGAAGTCTTTCGGTTCTTTGAGGCCCGACCAGAGGATGTCAACCCCCCCAAAGAGTAAGTAACAGCTGAGGCCTCTCCTGTGCGTTTGGGAGCTGTGGGCCAAAGCTGCGCCGCTGGCCCAGACAGGCTGAGGATGCAGGAACGCAAGCGGAGGGTGCACTGGCAAGGCCAACTGCGCTGGGCAATGATGGGCCAAAGGAACGGGGCGTCATTGTCCCCCAGGCTGCTATTGCCAAAGCTGGCTTCTCACTTTTCTGTCCCCCAGGGCTGGCAAGTGAGGGGGGTCTCTGGATCTGGGGAGCAGGTTTTCCTGCCAACTCTGGCTCAAGTTGATAACAAGATATCATGGTTGTGCCATTGAGATCCCACTCAGGGTTTAGTTACTCAGTGCCCTTTGCCACAAAGCTCCCAGCACGCGCTGCCAGGCTCGAAACTCACCTGCTGAGTAACTCAGCAGTCCTGGGTGGCTACAATAGATTTTATAACCATCATAAAAAAATAACTACAAACTTAGTTTGTAGTTTGAAACTCTTATCTGTAGCATTTTATGATAGGCATTAGTAGTCCTGTTTACAGAGAAGGAACCCATGGCCCAGGGCGGTTAGGTGATTTTCCTGAAGTCAGACAGCTGGTTTGCATGCAACAGACCAAGACCTCAACCCAAGTCTGTGGTTTCTAGTGGCCCAGTGCTGGCTCCTGTTTCCGTGTTGGAAGAGAACTGGGGAACCACACAAGTCTTTTTTCTCTCTGGAATCAGAATGTTCTGACCCTGATGGTCAAGACGGCCCACCCAGTCATGCTGGTTTCTCACACACGGGACCAAACCCTGTCCTGATGGCCCGTGGTGTCTTGCTCAGAGCAGCTGCCTCACCTACAGTCCCCAGCATAAGTTCTCATCGGAGAGAAAAATCCAGTTTCCACCCAGGAGTTGATGGGCAGAAGAAGGCAGGCAGGGAAGGGTGTTGGGGAGGAGAGAGGACTGAAGGGGGTGCGAATTCATCCCCTCACTGCATATCTATTCCCCTGAAAGCTTAAGGTACCAGGTAGGTGGGAGAGAGGCAGATGGGGTGGGTACTGCAGAGGGAAAGAAAAGAATAGGACAGAGGAACTCTCTGGGACACATGGGGAGAGGCATGGGACCACCTGGTGATGGGAAGGAGAAAGCCTGAAAATTAAGGTGTGTGTTGCATGGTACCAGGGGCACCATTCACACCATGTTCTCTGTGGATGGTGTCCATGGAAGTTGTAGAGTGCACACCCTGTACAACCATACATGGCAGTTCTGTCTGTAGGGACTTCTCTCTTTTCACCCATGCTAAAAGACTAGGAGCATGAAATGGCCTGGGACCTTTGAGAGAGGAAAAAACATTAGCTAGCTCATAGGCTCACCCAGCCTGGCAAAGGCCATCTCCATTGCTGGCTGCCACAGACTTAAGAAACAAGCAAATGCTCCAAACCATTAGAAACCCATCAGTGACTTGGTTGACAATGTGAAGTAGTTGAAAGCCACAGGGCATAGTATGGTCTTGAGTTCACGTCCCAACTCTGCTGCTACTAACCCTGTAAGGTCCGGCTCTGGGCAGACCACTCCCATAGCTTCTCTAGGCCTCTCTCCTCAACTCTGTACGAAGGGAATGGTGATTAATCCCTAGCCTTGCTACCTCCAAGGGTTATCTATGAAACTCAGATAAGAGGCAAGAGTGGTTTGCACCAGGGGTTATATATTCTTATCCCCACATCACAGATAAGGAAACAGAGGCTCACAGCTGGAACGGGTCCAGGTTCCAAACAGAAGCCCCTGCCCTCTCCATTCCTCCCACCAGCCTCACTGGTTTGGCGACTGTGGTCCTGAAGCTTCTCAGTGTCTCCCTTCTGCCCTCCCCTCTCTGGGTTCCCACCCCTCCTTCTCTACTCTCCCAGGGCAGGGGAAGGCTCTAGAGAATGGCAGCAGCATCCCTGGGTCCACACATGCCCCTGACAGTCCCGGCTGTGATGTCCTCTCCAAGCCTCCCATTCTCCTCCCTTTCATGGGGAGAGAAGAGATGCTCCTCCATGGGTGGGTTGTTTGGGATCCACTGTGTCACCTGTCCCGCAGGTGGGGAAAGGGATCATTGATGGTTGAAGTAGCAGGTTCATTGCCATGAAAATAGCTGGCCCCACCTTTGATCCAAGCCTCCAAACCCACTGTCTGCATCAGCTAAATAGATTAGCCTCATTTCATGTGTCGACCTGCACACTAACAGTGATAGGCTGGCCTCCTGCCCAGCTGTAGGAGGCCCTCGGGGAATGGTGGGAAGCAGGTTCAGCAAGACGGTTGCATGTTTGCAGGGCCAGGCTCTGGGGTCGAGCCCTGCCACTTAGGACTCTGCAATCTTTGACTATTTGCTCAACCTCTCTGCATTTATTTTCTCATCCCTAAAATGAGATACTGCTGAATTCACAGGTGGTCAGGAAGGTTTGCTGAAATAACCCGGCCAAGTGCTGTTGGCACACAGTAGGTGCTCTACACTTTTGTTCACGGAGGGCTGAGGAGCAGAATGGAATGTGGCTCACTCCACGCCCCACCCCTGCAGACCACAGCCTGGCTTTTGTAGGGAGGGGTTGTAAAGCATTTGGCCTCTACATCACCATGGCAATGGGGGGTTATCTGCCTCTTTCTTGAGGTGGTCGTGGCCATCTGGGCCAGTTCACCACTGTCCTGGCAAGAGATAGTCCCGAGAACAGGAATCCTCCAGCCCCAAGACAGAGCTGAGGCTCAGGAAGGACTTCCCCTCTCCTGGCCCAGCCCTGTCTCTGCCCCGCCCAGACAGACCTGTGCTTCCCAACAGAGTGTGCTCGCCATGAAAGAGCCAGACCCTGTACGTGACCCTCGCTGACGGGCTGACAATATGTCAGTGAGTCTAGCCATCCCCAGGGCTGCTTGTACCTTTCCAGGCCGCCGTGCGCCTCCCCAACCTCCACCCTGAAGCATAAACACAGGATCGAGTAACAGTATATTTTGACTCTGGGGCGACTGTGGAGTAGCTTATCAAATTATCAAAGCCTGTGGATTTAATTGGAATTTTGCAGATAACCCCGGCCTCTTTCAAGTGTGCTGCTGCAGGGGCCTTTGAGAATTCATGGGGGCTGGGCTGGGGAACCAGCTTCCTTTTCTGTCTTCCAGGGAAGACAAGGTCTGCGACAGCCAGAACTGATGGGGGAGGTGGGCAGTGATCCCCAGGCCACTCCTATGGGTGGAGAGCCAGGCCCCTCTCCAGACTGCTAGCGGTCGCTCTTCAAGACCACTGGCCCAGCACAGAGAGGATGTTCTTCACAGACACCTCCGATGGGCTCGGCACAGAAGGGCCATGGTGGTTTTGCCCCTCATGTGGCCAGCCCAGGGTGGTGAATGGAATCAGTTCCCTTATAAAGAGGCTCGAGCAAGCCCCTTCCATCACATGCAGACATGGTGTTCGCCCCTTCTGCCATGTGAGTACACAGAATATGCCACGTGCCTCACCAGACACCAAATCTGCTGGATCTTGGACTTTCCAGCCTCCAGAATTGTGAGCAATAGATTTCTGTTGCTGATAATTACCTAGTGGAAGGTGTTTTGTTATAGCAGCCTAGACAGGCTGAGACCCTCACTGGGTTCATTGTGGGTCCCTTCCACTAGAACACAGGCTCCAGGAGGTGAGAACTTGTATCTGTTCTGTTCCCAGCTGTATCCCCAGCACCCAGAACAGTGCCTGTCCCAGAGCAGGTTCTCCGGGAACATCTGTTGAGTGAATGACTGATGTCATTTAATCTTCATTATGGTCTCACATGGTTAGGATGGTGGTGACATGATTCTCCCAAGGCTCAGAGAGATGAAGTAGCTCACCTAAGGTCATGCAAGTGGCAGGACCAAGGTCCAAAGCCAGGCAGGCTGTCTCCAGACTTATGCCTCTAACCACTGCTCTGAGCCACTGCTCAGCTGGTGCTTCCAGAGGTTCAGCAGCACCTGTGCCCCACCCCCACCCATGCCAGGGTGGGTGGAGACCAACCTCGGACCCTGGCACGTTTGTTTTCCTTTTAGGATGATTCCAGTCTTAATGTGTTCAGGTTGCTGTAACAGAATACCATAGACTTTTACAACAGAAATTTATTTTTCATGGTTCTGGAGGCTGGGAAGTCCTAAATCAAGGTGCCAGCAGATCTGGTGTCTGGTGAGGGCCCAGTTCATAGACAGTTGTCTGTATGCTGGTGGAAAGGGAAGCCAGCTCCCCGGGGTCTCTCTAATAAGGCACCAGTCCTGTACATAAGGGCTCCACCCTCAGGACCTAATCACCTCCTGAAGGCCCCACCTCCTAATACTGTCACGTTGGGCATTAACATTTAACATACGAATCTGGGGGGGACAGAAACTTGGTCTATAGCAGTGTGTTCTTAGAAAGCCAGCAGGTGACTAGGAGTGAGAGAGTGTGTATGTGTGTCTACCTGCATGTATGTGTGCACAGCCTACTCGTGTTATCCTGTGCAAATCTCAGGCCATGCCACGAATGTGGTAATATTATCCTCATTCAGCAGATAGGGAAGCAAAGGCCCTGGCAGTTGCGTGGCTCGCCCCAGGCCTCACAGCTAAGATGGGAGGTGGGCCTTCATCCTCAGAAGCCTGGGTGTGGCGCTATCAGGCCCTTCACTCGACCCCCAGCCCCCAGCCCTGTGCCCTGGCTGGGCAGTGGCAGGGGTGGGCAAGAGAAGCTGGTGACGGAACTTCTTGGTCTCTCCTGTATGGATTTTGAGGGAGCTGTGTGACAGCTTGGGGTGAGGACAGCCTTGGTCACAAAATCCTAAGAAGGTGGATGAAGACACACCCATGAAGCTGGAGGAAACTCAGCGCAGGGTGAATCCTGGGGTGGTTGGAGCGTTACCTCTGATAACCAAGGTGAACTTAGCTGGCACGGAAGCCACAGCAGGCACCCTCTGCAGCCGCAGTGGTGACCCCCGCTGTGAGTGCCTGCCCGCACAACGCCCTGAGGCCGCTCTGCTGACTCAGCTCCCCCTGGCTTTGCTCTGCACTGTCTCCCCAGAGTCCCTGCTTCACTGCTGTGCCCTTAACTGGCTGTGGATGTACCTGCCCACCTCAAGGGAACAGAGTCAAGAGAGCTCTCAGCCCCTCTGGTATTAGGTGGCCTGGGTTCCCAGACCAGCTCTGCTGCACACCTCCGAAGGGTTGCATGGCCCACCTGTGCCTCAGTTTCCTTATCTGTACAGTGGGAATGTTCCTGCCTCCAAAGGTGGCTGTGAGGACGACACCTAAACGCCTGAACAAACCTAGCACACACGGTCAGCACTGCCCAAGCCAGTGCTGTCTGTCCTTATCACGGCAGCCCTGGGGGGAGGGCAGAGCAGCGAGAGTCTCTGCGTCACCTCCACCCTCCCCACCATCACACACACACATTTATCTACCCCTAGAAATGGCAGATCTGCCAATTAGCCTTGGAGCAGGGGCTGCAGACGCCTTTACCACTGCTGGCAGCCCAAGCCCGTGGGCAGGGTGGGCACACATGCACAAGGCACGCCCATATCACAGAGGGGAAAACTGAGGCCAGGGCTGAGCTGATCTGCCTCCATCTTGTTCTGCTTGTTGCCTGTTGGGCCTGCTGTCAGCCCACTGGCCTGGGTGACCAACACTTACACACAGCCCCAGTAGCACACAGTGGACCCATACAGTGGGGGAATGTCACCTCCTGCTCCCTGCTGTTGGCTTGGGCCTGTCCCCTCAGTTTCTTCCTACTAAAGCCAACCAGGATCCTGGCTAAATTCTTGAAATTGCATGAGAGGAGCAGAGCCCTGCTAAACTGGTTTTAGTTCTTCAGCCCCAGGGCCATAGAGCCACCCTCTGTTGTGGGCTAGAACAATGCCCCAATGTTCAGAGGGACCAGGGGCCAGAGTTGGGTGGGTCCAGGCCAGATCAGAGCCACCCCTGCCTCTGCCTGCCCAAAGGGAATTTTGAATTGAGTTAAATTAACTGCAGCAGCAATAATCACAACATCCAGCTCTTCATGTGGCCTTAAATGAATCAATTCTCCTCATCAGATCTGTTTTCCCATCTGCATAAGGGGCCCACAGTACCACTTGGCAGGATAACTATGAGGTTCAAGGGAGCTAATGCATATAAAATGCCTCTAGAGGGTTTGGTCCATCCCAGATGCTCCATAAATGGGACTTTCTGTTTCTCTCCCCCTTTCCTCTGTCGGCCCAGGCCAGGGTGCAGGGTAGCCACATGGAAAAGGCTGGGCGACCGGGATTGTGTCGTGCTGAAGGTGGGAGCTGGAGTGTGCGTCTCACTAAGTCCCTCTCAGCTCTGGGAGTTCTTGCCAGGGCTGGTGCTGACTGTGGGTGCGGTACCGTTGGCTACCAGGAACTCCAAGGCATCCCACCTCCTTGTCCCCGCCCAAAGGCCCAGGGGATCGGGAACTGGGGTCACGGGCCTGCCCACCGCAGGCTTGGCTGAATCTTGGCTGGACCCCCATCAGCAGGATGGCTCTCTGTGCCCCATCAGGCCCTGCCTCCACCCACCTGGCCAGGGACATGGGCCACGCTGCAGCCCCCTGCCACCGGCCGCTGCACAAATGGCCTCTTTATGCTGACAGGCAGTAGGGCCAGCTGGCCCCTGGGGGCTGCGAGTCCACTGGGGGCCGGGGCGGAAGGGCATAGAACTTTATGTAAGTAAACTGCCCACTTCTGCTGTGGCCCCCTTCAACCTGGGTGGGCAGGTGGCAGGAAGTGCACGCAGGAAGCTGTGTCCAGCCCACTTGAAAGGGGCATTGGCTATGGGGAACGAGCACTTCTGCGGCCGGCTGTCACGCTGGGTGGGCAAGCTGGAGGGAAGCGGATTCAAACACCGCCAGTCCCGTCCGGCTCCTACAGCAAAGGCCTGGGCGGGCCGTGCCCAGGGAGAGAGGACTGCTCTGTTTTCAGGCCTGGCACAGGGTTTTCGGCTCTCCGGAGCAGGGGTGGGAAGGAGGCAGCAGGGAAAGGTACCGAGTAGAGGGGTGTGTGAGGGGGCACTGGATCCCCCATTATTTTCTCAGGCTTATGCACTCCATGTTTCTCTGAGACCTCCACCCTGGCAGGAGGGTCCTGGTGTGAAGGCGGCCGAGGCCCCCGTGTGCCCACTCTCCCACTGCCAAGGCCATGGTGCCCTATGGAGCCTCCAGCTGGAGAGGCGAGTCCCCCCCCCCCCGGAGCCTCCAGGCCTGCTTTGCTGTTAGGTCCTGTTCGGGTGGGTCTTAGTCCCCCTGCCTTGTTTTTATTACCCCTCCCTGGAATGAGTCCCCTGGGTAGTGACCCCTCCACAGGGAGGCCAAGGCAGAGCTACACCTAGAACTTGGCCCTGGCCACCTAGACCAAATGTCCTCTGTAGGTGTGCTGGTGGGGGCAGTCGTCCATTCGAGCACCTGTAGATCATCTCCCCACAAGGCTCAGAACACAGCCCAGTCCCTGCCTGGGGGTGCTTGTGGTCTTAGGGAAAGGACAGCTCAGCAGGGGCCCAGCTCGCTCCTGTCGAGGCAGCAAAGCATCGTAGGCTCTGGGGAGCCCTGGCTCCTCCCCCACGGCCCTGTGGCCTAGGAATTAAATTCTCAAAGCCTCAGTTTCCTGGCCTGTGAAATGGGGCTTAGAATAGCTGTGGATCCAGCGGGGGAGGCAGAAACGGAGCACGTGACTGCGCAGGTGCGGGGCGTCGCTGCAGGCCAGCCTGCCAGGGGTCAGGGAGGCTTCCCCGAGGAGGCGGCATTCAAACTGCGACTGAGGCGAGAGCCAGCTACTCAGGGAGGGGAGTGGCAGAGGAGGGCACCCAGGCCAGTGGAAGTCCTTTTGACTGTGGCGCTTTCAAAGATTGAAAGAAATTTCATCTCCCCGGAGAGTGAAAGTGGGGGGAATGTCGGCTGGGGCTGGGCCCAGAGGAGATGGTCGGAGGCAGTCACTGTTTCTGCACTTCCGCACCAGGTGACGGGGCAGCGTCTGGGGGTCTCTGGGGTCCCTCCCAGCTCTGACATTCCGTGGTCCTGTCAGGGCTAGTTGGCTATTGCAACGATCCAAGCAGGCAACAGCAGGGTCTAGAGGGAGCTGGACGCTGTGGGGACAGGAGACATTGGTAGACACAGTCCAGTGTGGAAGAGACGAGCATCTAGAGATCACATGCCCCCTCCCCCTTCACAGGCCATGTAAGTTGGGTCTTGAGGTCCGTTGGAGTTTAGGCACCACTGTAACTTTGGGTCACTTCTAGTTCAGTAGTTCATCGGATCTGTGTGTATCTGGCTCCACCCAGTGGCAACACTGGATGTTACATCTGCCGCTGTCTCTGCTGGTAATATGCCAAAACCATGCCTGGACCCTTGAGCATAGTTTATCTTGTCGAATCCTCAGTACAATCCTGTGAGGTTCATGGTCCTTTTTGCAGATGAGGAACCTTAGACTGAGATTGGTTGACTTACTGCTCAGCTGGTATATGTCATAGGCTGGATTCAAACCCTCACCCTTCCACCGCCAAGTCTGCACCCAGCGGACCACATCCGGCGTGCGGAAGATGAGCAGCAGCACACGGGCTGTGCCCAGGGAGACCAGCTCCGAATTTCAGGATGAGACCCTTCATCTGACAAAAGGGTAGAATAGTTGAATTGGCCCCTGTGGCTGCTGTGGTCACTGCGGAGGCTGAAGGTACAGTCAAGGCACTTTCCACATCTGGGGGTCTCTGAAGGGGAACCCAGGCCTCCTGCCAGGCCACATCCTGAGAAGGTATGAGGTTCAGGAGACCCCCAGGGCCAATCCAGGCTCCCCAGGGAAGCCCTTTGAGACCCTTCCCCCAGCCCCAGGAGCTCCCAGGAGGGGCTTCCTGCTCTGGGGTCTGGCCTCTGAGGAGGGACGCTGCCGGGCTCGTACCAGCCCCTCTGGTAGGACAGACACAGTGAGGCTGGTTCTGGAGATGCCAGAAAACTTGGTCCTCCCTCCCCAAACCACAAACTGAGCCCGTAGCCCCCCACCCCTCTCTAACATGTGGCCCCGTGTCATACGGGGAATCCTGAATCAAGAGGGTGTGCAGCTGGCTACCTGTGACCCGCCCCCCCACCGCAGGACTCGTGCCCAGAACGCCCACTGTGATGGGCTGTTCTGGCTGAAGCTGGCTCAGTGGTTAGGGGGGTGGGTGCCGATTTTCTCCACCAAACAGCTTTACTGAGGTATAATTTACATGCTATAAAATTCACTTGTTTTAAGTGTACAATTGATTCACTGATTGTTAGTGCATTTACAGTTGTGCACCTATCACTACAATCCAATTTTAGAACGTTTCCATGCTGCCTAAAAGACCCCAGAGGGAGGTTTTTTATTCTCTCCACTCTGCAGTGTTTCAGAGCCCTGTTAGCATCCTTCCCCTCTGCTGCTGCCTGGGGAGAGGAAACGCATGTCTTCAGGGATGGAGTTCCTGCCCCGCCGGTGCGCTGCTCTGGTTTCTAGAACTCCGGCAGTTCTGGCCTTGCACAACCTGCTCAGCAGCCCAGGGCAGGGCCTGCCTGGCCTTCTGGGGCGGCTCTGAGGGGGATGACCACTCAGTGGGGGCCCAGGCTGAGAGGAGGGTGCCCATTTTGGTGGACACCTTCCCTGTCTGTTGATTCCAGGGGCCCAGCTGGGTGCCCGTCTTGAGCTCATCCCTAACCCCAGGTAGTCAGGCTCCCCAGGTCACCTAGAAGACCACCCATGGAAGACCACCTAGAATGCAGAGCTTACTCCGCCCCAGCTTCCCGCAAGGCCAGAGCAGGCACAGGCAACAGACCACGGGGCCAAGCCACGGAGATGCCCAGCCTTCTGCCCAGAGCGTGTTCCAGGTGTCCTGACACCCCGCTGTTTAGCAGAAAGCGCACGATTTGCTGATTGTCAGCTTGGCTTTTCACAATCATTTTTCCCTCTTGGGATGCTCCTAGCCAAGAAGTTGGCAGAGTTTGGAGGGTGGCCTTGGAGTCACAGGTCTAGCTTCAGACCCTGGCTCTGCCTCTTGCCAGCTATGTGTCAAGTGGGGCAATCTTTTAACCCCCACATAAATGCACCACTCACCCCACCTAGGCCTGCCATTCCCCACCCACCTGCCCACTGGGACTTCTCAACTGTGGCACATACCCCAGATGTAATGAAACGGTCCAACATCTGGCTTCCCCAAGAGTCTGTGCACACCCTGAGGGCCAGGACCCCTCTGCCCACCCATCACTCTGTCCCTTGTGCTGGCTGAAGGCTGGACACAGTAGGTGTTCAGTGAGTGGAAACAGTGACTTCGTCTGAGCCTCCCCCAGGAGTAAAACAGGGACAACAGGCGTGATGACATAGGTCTAGAAAGCTAACAAGAGCTCATACTTAGTGGATGCTCACCACGTGCCACCTCTCCTAAGCAGTTTACATGTTTTCACTCTTTGATTTTTGCATCCATCCTATGAAGTGGGTATAGTTATTTCCCCCAATTTACAGATAAAGCCACTGAGGCACCGCAAGGTCATGTGACTTGCAAAGCTGGTAAGTGGCAAAGATGGACCAGAACTCAGCAGTCCAGCATGAGAGCCTGGCTTTCACCTACCCCAGCCCTCAGTGAAGTGCGAGCACTCAGCATGCTGCCCGGCGCGGTCACAGTAAACGGGACTGTCATTGCTATTGCTGTGGAAGGGGCTGAGCCAGAGACCCACCGGCTCACCTACAAAACACTGCTCTGCAGCTACGTGCGTTCAGAGTTTCTGAAGCCATCGCAGCAGCCTCTCTTTCCATCCTGGCTGTGTCCCAGTGACAGGTTGGGTGGGGGGGGAGTTGTCCCCAGGCCCTAGTCCCAAGCTTTTGAGCCCAAAGTTCCCAGGCATCATCCAGCCCGGCCTTTGCAAGTTGGGCAGCCCAAGAGGGGAAATGACTTTTCTGCGGTCAGAGAAACTGGATTAGCACCAGGTTTCTTGGCTCTAAGACCGGTGCTCTTTCTGGCTCTCAGAACGTTCCCAGTCAATTTCTAGAGCATCCCTGGTGCTGGTGTGTGGGAGGGTGCCGGAGGCCTGAGTTGAACCCTTAAGGAGACTCAAACAGGAGCCTGGCTGATGGGCAGGGAGGAGGGGTCGGCTGCTCTGAAAGGCCTAGAAGCAAGAGCTGGGCTGTGGCCCGGTCTGATTTAATTAGGCAGAGGCAGGCTCCTGATTAGAGAAGACTTTGTCTGCAAACCAGCTAATTAAAGGTTAATGGCCGGGAGCACCTCTGCCCAGCCCCCACACAAGGTGGGAGAGGGCACCTGCCAGCCTGTCCCACCTGGACAGAGACCCCAGGAGAACTGCAGCACTGCGGACAGCTGCCTCTGGGGCCAGAGGATGGAGGACATGTGTGGTCCCCACACTGGCCCATGTATGCTGGGCCCTGTGCTAGGTCCTGGCGGCTACAAGGATCTTAATGGGCAGGTGGGGGGCACTTTATGCTATCAAGACAGGGAAACAATTCAAGGGGAGGCAGGCATCTTGGTCTGGAATCCTCCAGGAGCAGATCTGAGGATAAGGGCTGGGGCTCAAGCATGCTATGTGGAGGTGACACCAGAAGGCACCAGTGAGGGAAGGAAGTAAGGCCAGGAAGGACAGGCCCAGGAGTGCTGTGTTAGCAGCTGCTGCAGGGCTGTCCTGTCCCGCGGGCAGGGTGCTGGGCATTCATGCACCCCTGTACCTCCCTCCACGCCGCCTCCAGACAGCACTCAGAGGAGGTTTCCAGAAAGCCCCTGTGAGCTAAACACTGCTGGCTTCCCTCTGTGCTTAGGGTGACTGCCCAGAGCTCAAACCAGGAGTGTAGGGGCACGAGGGGGTCTGGCCCTTGGGGCCGGAGGGTGTGCAGAGAAGGCTGGGGAGGGGGCAGGGGTGGAGGCAAAGGGGGAGGGAGAGAGCCTGGGCCAGGGAGGCCTCTGAGCAGGGGAGGGCAGGCAGGGGCAGGGCTAGGGGTGTCCACAGAGGGCAGGATGGCAGGAAGATGGACAAGGAGATGCACAAGATCACAATGGATAGGAGCCCAGGCATAGAGTCTTGGCACTGGGTTCAAATCCCAGCTCTGCCACTTGGGCTAGTGACTTAACTCTATGCCTCAGTTTCCTCATCTGGGAAATGGAGGTAATGACAGTATCTTCTTCTTGAGGCGGCTGAGAGGATTAAGTGAGATAACGTATTTGAAGCATGTAGTACCATGCCTAACACGTGGGCAGCACCCGGGGAATATCACTTCCTGGGCACACGAGCCCCTGTTGTCAGACTTCAGCCCTGCCCGGGAGACAGGTGAAGGAGGCAGCAAGACACTGAAGTCCACCGGGGGGAGGAGAGAGACACACGTGAAGCAGTGATGTGGGAGTTAGCAAGAGCATGCAGACTCCACTGTGATGCCATGGGGTTTCCATGACAACCCTGAGTGATGTCACAGAGGGCGGAGCACAGGAGGCCATGGGTTGGTGCCAAGTCCATCCTCATAAATGGGCAGGAAACACCCCAAGTCATCCGAGTGGACTCCTCCCTTCAAGAACGCTCAAGCCCATTGGTATTTTACACATGATAACGTCCACACTTGCTGGCACATTTATACTGATCAGGGAAGACCTCCTGGAGGAAGTAGCACTTCCAATGGGCTTTACTGGGGGGAAAGAAAGGGATGGTGGGGACACAGGGTCTGCCTGTCCTGCTAGGCGGGGACTGAGAGCAGGTGGAGGATGCTCAGGATGATGTCGCAGCATCTGGCCAGCCCCTTGGAACCATCCAGCAGCCCCGAGCCTGGTTGCCGGTACCAGGGCATTTGTGTATTTATTCAGCAAACACGATCATGCCCAGCCCCTGCCAGGCCTGGCAAGACTCACACAGTTCCTGCCCTCACGGAGCCTACAGTTGAGGGGAGGAAATAGACACCAAACAAGGCGACAGCAAAGACACCATAGTAACAGTACGATCTACCCAGGAGAACAGAGTGCTGTGCTAGAACAAGGTTTGGGGG
Source organism: Lepilemur ruficaudatus (assembly GCA_963574885.1). Classification (NCBI taxonomy): domain Eukaryota; kingdom Metazoa; phylum Chordata; class Mammalia; order Primates; family Lepilemuridae; genus Lepilemur; species Lepilemur ruficaudatus. The sequence continues at coordinate 82,126 of CAUYRT010056159.1, forward strand.
TGCCGGGGAGTGCACTGGGCTGGGAGCTGGAGGAGAATGAGAGACAGTTGGAGGGAGGAGGGACCCAGGACCGCATCAACCCAGCATCACTGTCCCCAGAACTTACAAAAGCTGCTGAGAGGACCAGCCTCTCTAGAAACCAGAACCTGCGCTGGGCGAAGCCAGGCCACCCTTGAGCTGCAGACCCAGCCCTGTGCCCGCTGAATGGCCACCTCAGCCGCAGAATCTCCAAGCAGCAGCCTGGGGAACTTGCCAGCCATGGCTACTCTTGGGGGAGCTCTCCGCTAAAATCAGAACCCACGGTGCATCTCTCAAGCATGTGGTTGTGGATGCTGGTCACAGGGTTTCCTCTTCCTGTTGGCCGTTCTCATGCCAGGGAAGTTGTAACCTCCCAAGGAAGTGTCTAGAATTCAGGGTATCATTGTGGTATTTCTGGCCTGAGTCTTTGCTGTTGTTTTACTTTTCTCTTCCCCGCCTACCCCTAATTTAGCTTATCTGTCTGGATTTTATGTGTCCTTATCAACCACGGGTGGTAACTAGACAGTGTGGTTAGGATTTGAGACTAGACTGAGGCAGCTTGGGCTCAAATCCCATCTCCATCATTTACAAGCTGTGTTACCTTGGGCAGGTTACATGCTCTCTCTGATACTCTATTTCTCTTCTGGAAAATGGGGATAATAAGAGAATCTACCACATAGATGTGTTGTGAGGATAAAATGAGCTGATATGTGTCAAGGGCTTAGTTTGGTATCTGGTGTGATATGAATGCTTGACAAATGTAGAGCTCTTGTCAATAACAATATTAGTAATAATAATAATTATCACTCCGTCTTTGGGAAAGAAGGGCCCACTCAGGGTGGGGAGGGCTGCTCTGTGGTGCCTCCCCCCGAGGCCTGGTCCCCGCTTCCCCTCTTTCTCTGGGGTCCAAGGGCGCAGCCTGATCCAGGGCCTCGGGGGCTTCTCCTTGGTGCAGAAGCTCAGAAGCCATTACTTGGTGGAGGGTGCAGGTGGTGGCCCAGAGCTGGCCCTCTGGGGTCTGTGACAGGTATCCCAGTGAGTAGCGACTATAGTTGCAGCTGGTCTGACCCCAAGCAGAGAGTTCAGCATTGACAGGAAGGCCCAATATGGCGTCCACTAGCCATGGGGGCTACTGAGCCCTCAAAATGAGGCTAGTGTGACTCAAAAACGGAATGGAGGATGGTAGGGTAGGAGGGTGTTACCCAGGGCTCCCAGATTGTCCCTCCTGCTGCAAGCAGCACACAGGCCTGTCTGGGGCCTGGAGCTAGAGGCCTCTTTGCAGAAGCCCAGATAGGGCCCAATCCAATGCCCTGGTTTTTCAGTCAGGGAAACTGAGGCACAGAGAAGGCTGCCATCACCCAGGTCATGCGACCTGCTCAGACAGAGCTGGGTCTGGAACCCACACTGGGCTGGCCCCCGTGTGGTCTCTTTCATTTCCTCCTTAGACCCTCTCCGTCGTCACGTGTGTGCTCAGGGAGGCGGTTGGCAGACCCTTGCTGTCCTGGGCTCACTCTGGCCCAGGAGCCACCCTGTCGCTGGGCACACAGGCCCTTGGCTGGGAGCCCCTTTGTCCTGCGTTTTGAGTGCCTGCTGTGTGGAGCGTGGTGGCCGCCTGCCCCTTTGTGGAGCAGCCTCATTAAGTTGGCTTCTTGGTCTAGCAGTGAGGAGTGGCTGTCACCCCTGTCGCCTCGGATCAGTGAGGGCCAAGGCCCCTGTCAGCGTGGCAGTCATGGGGAATTCCTGGGGAATGTGAAAGTGGCAACAGTCTTTTCAGACAGGACTTGAAGCCCCCAGCTCTGCCACCCGCTCCCCCAGCACTGCCAGCAACCAGCGTGTGGTCTTAGCAAGGTGGCTTCACCCTGCGGAGCCTTGGCCCACCCCACTGAAGCCAAGCGGGCCGTCTCCCCGCGCCATCCTAAGCTCCTCCTCCCCCAGCAGCCACCCACTGCCCACTTCCCTGGTCCCCCCACCCCCAGTGCCATCTCTGTCCCAGGTGGCTCTGCCAGAGAGCCCCCCACCCCTCCCCAGGGTTGACCCCCGGCCTGCGCAGGGCTCTGTGGCGGTGGGTGGAGGATCCCAGCGTGCGCTATTAGTGAGCCTTACTGTGCTCTGGGTGCTTAGACATATTAACTGGTTTTATCCCCCAACAATCCAATTAGGAGGGTCCTATCAGTCTGTGCACTTTATAAATGAAGTCGGAGACCCTAAATAATCTGTCTGGCAGAGCTGGGATTTGAACCCAGGCAGCTACAGACACACACTCACTCCCATGTGAGCCAAACAAACCTTCTATCTGTACAATGCAAGTCTACAATGCATTGGGCTAGACTATACTGTCCAATAAAGTAGCCACCAGCCCCTGTGGCTCTTTAAATTTAAATCTTAAAATGTGAAATTCTGTTATTAAGTCATGCTAGCCATGTTGAGTGCTCAATAGCCCCCATGACTAGTGGCCACCATATTAGGCAGTGCAGGTAGAGACCATGTCTGTCATCCGGAGAATCCTATCAGATGCCTCCACTTGGGGCACCACTAGGTGTTGGGGGCAGAACTGGGACACTCAGTGCCATTGGGGGCCAAAATCAGAGTGGGCTTTCTGGAGGAGGTACCCCCTCCCTAGGCCTTGAGGGGGCAGGAGGATGCCTGTAGTGGTCGTGGCACAGACAGCCTGGGTTTGCGTCTTGCCTCAAGGAAGTCTGGCTGTGTGACACTGGGCAAGTCACTTAACTTGATGGCCTCGTCTATCAAATGGGGCTGGAGCACCTGCCTCTGGGACGACATAAAGCAGGTGTCACAGGGCTGGCACATCCAGTTGCTTGGTGCTCGTGCATTTGTGACGGGGCATCCAGAAAAGTCGGGAGGTGCAGTTTCTCTCACTGCAGGAGGAGACCAGGAGCCAGGGTCTCCCAGGGCAGAGCAGGCGGGCGAGGACTTGGGAGAAGCTTGGGACCCTGTGCCCTGCCCCAGTACTCTTTCCCACAGAGGCCACGACAGGAATAAGCACAGCTGGTCCTTCGATGGGCTCTTGGGTGTCCGTGGGAAGCAGGGAGCCCTTGGCTAAGCTCCCCTCTGCAGGCTGAAATCAGGCCAGGGCTGTGAGGGGCCCGCAGCCAAGGAGGCACCCAGAGGTCTGTGTTCAGCAGTGGGGCCCTGCAGATGGAGCCAGGGAGCTTCAGGAGCAAAGCAGTCCTCAGTCTCCCCTAAAACGAGTCCGTACCCCACCACCTAAACAGGGAAAACCAGAGCCAGATGGGAATCGAATTCAGTCACAGAGCTGGTGCCACCACTTAATAGGGGAAGTCTTTTGTTACAAGTGTCACCACCAGGTTTCTCCCAGAAAGCTCCTGCTAACGTCAGAGCCAGCTTCCTTCCCTCACAGCCCTGCCCGGCTGCGGTCATGCTCCCCTGGGACACAGTCTCCCAGGGCCTCGTCACCCTTTGCCCCAGCACACAACACCCTGACACACACGGTCCCGCGTCGGTTCCTGCCCCTGCACCTTTGCTCACACCATCCCTCCACCCTGTGTCTCCTTCCTGCCTCTGGCTTTTTAAATATTCCTCATCTTTCAAGGGCTAGCTCCTGTGCCTGCCCCCCTCCCTCCCTCCCTCTCTCTCTCTCTCTCTCTTTTTCCTTCTTTCTCTTTCTTTCCTTCCTTCCTTCCTTCCTTCCTTCCTTCTTTCTTTCTCTCTCTTTCTCTCTCTCCCTCCCTCCCTCCTTCCCTCCCTCCCCTAGGCTGGAATGCAATGGCATGATTATAGCTTACTGCAGCCTCGAACTCCTGGGCTCATGCAATCCTCCTGCCTCAGCCTCCCAAGTAGCTGGGACTACAGGTGCATGTCATGACACTGGGCTAATTTTTAAATTTTTTTTGTAGAGATGGAGTCTCACTGTGTTGCCCAGGCTGGTATCATACTCCTGGCCTCAAGCAATCCTCCCGCCTCAGCCTCCCAAAGTACTAGGATTACAGGCGTGAGCCACCATGCCTGGTCAGAGTGCTCCCCTTTCTAGACAGCCTTCCCTGACCACCCCAGACCACTCTGATCTCCCTGTCCTGGGAATTCCTATAAAAAATCCTTTTGACCAAGGTTTCAGGCACTTAGTCACAAAGGAGCTTGTATGTTTTCTTTCCCTGGGTGTTTGTCTTATCTCCCCAACTAGAGGGTATGCTCTTTGAGGGTAGGGTAGTGTATCTTCTGCTTCAGGCATGAGACTGGGTCTAGAGTAACCCGTCAGTGAACAGATGCATGGGATGGATGGATGCGTGGATGGATGGACAGGCATGGACTTGGAGAGAGACAGAAAGTCTTCAAACCTGGAAGACCCTCCTTGACTTTCTCTTCAGGGACTTCATAACTGAACCTATCACCCCATTTTGTCACTCCCCCCATCCATACCTTTCCTGGGTATGGCTTGCAGCCCTTGGAAGTCCAGGGAAGCCCCATGGCCAACTCTGGCAAAGTCGGGTAACTCCGGTGACTTGAGGAGGAGCTCACGGCACTCATGGCCATGGGCTGAGCTGGCAGTCTCATGCCTTCTTTTCCCTCTCTAGGAACTCAGCCTGGTGTAGCTGCTTGTCCCCCTGCCTCCCTCCCTCCCATGGGTGACTTGTCAGTGTCAGGGTCTGGTTGAGACTCCCGGCTTGCATGTTGTCACAGTCCTGCACTGCTGCCCTGAGTGTTGGAGCCAGGGTCTTACACAGCCCGTACCCATGATGGCGGCCAGTCAGCCCCTGCCATATTCTGGCCACTGTCCATACTGCAAAGCTAGAGCTCTGTGAACTCAGGTCCTTTCCACGTGCCAGAGGCTATTGTGAGAGCTTTGCATGTTATCCCAATAATCCCCACAATGACTCTGTGAGACAGAGCTGTTTTCATCCACCTTTTACAAATGAAGGTACAGGGAGATTAAGCAACTTGCTTCCATCACGGAGTGGTAGGTGGCTGACCTGGGGTTCTAACCCACACACCCTTTTAACTCTCCACTCTGAAGCCTGAACATGGTGAAGCCCATCCCTGGGCTGAAGACACACTCAAGGCCTTTTCCCAGAGTGGTGGGACAAGTCAGAGGAGACAGACAGACAGACAGATAGTGCTTTGTTCTTTTGCTGTGGACAGAGCAGCAGCAGAGACCCTCTGGGGTGTTCTGGAGACATGCAGAATGCCCTGGGGTCGGGGGAGGTTCAGGGTTCTGTGATGGCCACAGCATCTGGCCTCTCTGGGACACAGCCTGGGGGCCCTGAGACGCTGTCCCTCCCCAGGAATTCAGCTTTTTCACCCAGGGCAGGAATTCCGGCCTCTCTGGACCGTCCACATGGTCACAATGGGGTCCATTCTCAAAACCCTGGAAAACATGGCCCCTGCAGAGAAAGAACGGATTCTTGTTAGACACAAGGGCCCTCAGTTCAACAATTTAGATCGAGGAGCAAATAGGGGCAGAGAACGGCCTCCAGGCCCCTTCTGTCTGTCTTGCCTGGAGGTCGCTGCCTCTCGAGACCATTCCGTGCAAAGGCTCTCAAAAGCCAGAACAAAAACCCAGCTAGGGGCTAAGTGGGGTGAAAAAAATCCCCCAGCATTCTCTAGGCCTCAGCTGACCGGAAGCCCCTCCACTCAGACCTTCCTCACGCGGCTTCTGGAAAAACATGCTCTGTCTCTCTGTATTGGATTCACAGAGAATTAGAATTCTCACAGCCGCCCTGTGAAGGCGCTCCAAGTAGCCTCCTTTTAGAGCTGGGGAATCCCAGGCCCAGAGAATTTGCCAGTGTTTTCAAAACTTTTCCGCCACGGTAAGAAGTTTCACATTGCAACCCAATACATATAGACAGACAGACATCTGAAACAAGTTCCACAAAACAACCTTGCTGTGGGTGACTCACTGATCACTTCTAGTCTATTCTTGTTTAAATGCTTATTGGGACCCACGAAATTAATTTCAGAACTCGCCAATGAGTCATGGCCTGTCATTTGAAAGGCACAAGTTGGAGGTGACTTGCCCAGGGCCACCAGCCACTGAGGGAGGGGCAGACTTGGGCCCAGAACTCAGGACCGTTGACAGTCAGCCCCAGACTTGTCACAGCCTCTCTCCTGCCCCCACTCCCCAGCCGTCTACCTCGCCTCTTAGCAAACATTTTCCTCCAGCCAGGATCTGACCACATCGCTCCCTGATTCTGAAACCTTCTGGATTCCACAGCTAGACATCAAAGCCCTGCCCAGCCTGGCCTCTCCCTGCCCGACCACCCGCTCACCTGCCCTTCCCAGTTCAACTCTGTTTCGAGCTGCTTGTTCCTGCTTCTAGAGCTTTCCCCCTCCCTAGCCTTTCCTGGATCCAAACCCCCTTTTCCTTTAAGGCTTCCTCCTCCAAGAAGCCACCTGGGATGTCCTACAGCCCCCAGGACCTCTCTTTTCTCTGCACTCAGAGTAACCACTCCTGTGACTCTCAGCATAGATTGTCTCAGAATGTTAGCTTTCTCACGGGACTATGTAGTTTTGTTTCCCCAACTTCACCCCAAACATGCAGGCCAGAGACATGTCACATATTTCTCCTGTGCCTGCCTGCACCAGCCTTAACGAAATTGCCTACAGCAAGAGCTTGAAAAGTACTTATTGGTTGATAGCAGCAGCCGAAGTCATTATATAGCTCAAGGGCTGCCCGTCACTGCCCTGGCCAAGGTTGCGTACCGTCTCCCCCAGCCCTCACGTTCTAGGCAGTGCCCACGTCCCAGTGACCGTGGGCTCTCAAGATCACCCCCACGTCAGCCGTCTGGCAGCCCAGCTGGCCTCTCGAGCAGTTCCCAGCAGCAGCAGGCCCTGCAGACGGGCATCCCAGGCCGAGTGGCCAATGTCAGCCAGCAGACAGGAGGGTGAGAACACCAGGCTGGAAGTTTGCGCATCTGTGTCCTCCTCTGCCAAGACAGTCACTGCTGGGAGGGAGCACGGGAGGGAGAGAGGGAGCCGCAGGCAGCGGAGGGCATGGTCCCTGCAGCGCTCATCAGAATGCCACCTAGCAGGGACTCAGCATCCTTCCGCAGAGCGGGCCCAGCCTGCCTGGCTTCCTCTCCTGTTCTCTTCCTTGCCTTGATGGCACTTCCTGGCTTTGCCTCTCAGTCTGGGAACCTCCTCTCCCCAGTGAGAGCCCACTGCCTGCTGCCCAATCCCTGGTGGGCCTCAGCATGGCCCCTTGGGAGCATTCTGGGTCAGGACTGTCAGTTTAGCTTTTAGAGCCTGGGGAAGCCACTGAAAGCCTCAGGGCCTCAGTCTCCTCATCCATAAAATGGATTCACACTGAAGCCAAATGCTGGGAGTTTTCAAGGGGAAGCCAGAGGGTGAGGAGTCATGTGCCAACACACATGAATTGTTAAAGGCCTCTCCTGCCCCCTCCCTCCAGCCTCTCTCTCTTTGCCATCTCCAACACCAGCCACTTCACTAGCATGTCCAGGGAGGGAACACAGCACGTCTCACCAAAAGAGATGAAAGGAGGCCGGGCACGGTGGCTCACGCCCGTAATCCCAGCACTTTAAAAAGAAAAATCTGGCCCTTTGGGGTGTGTGTTGGCATGAAAACAGGATGCTTTGCATCTCTTGGTTTTGGGGCTCTGAGAGTTGGCCACTGTCAGAGTTGGGAGGTCAAACGTGTGCTAATAGATGGATCCAGAAGAGTATGCCAATTCCTATGGGTCAGGGTCACCCTGAAAATAGGATCGTTGCCAGACAAATCCTGGTCGGTGTGTAGAAACAGGCTTTCCCAGTGCTCAGCACTAGACAAAGACCAGCAGTTGTTTTGGGGTCTGTGACAGCCCAAAACTCTGAAAGTGGGGCTGGAATCGCCCCTGCTCAGCACTGTCTGCCAGGGGCTCTGCAGAGCCCAAGTTTAAACAGGTCTTTGCCATCGGGGTAGCAACTGAGGTGGGGTCAGGCAGGCCCAGGTATGAAAGAAGAACAAAGACAATGTGCACAGCAGTTGTCTTTCTGAAACACTCATTGCATCCTCCCTGGGGCCTGAGGGGTTGGTGCTATTATTGTCCTCATGCTACAGACGGAGAAATAGAGGCTCAAGTGAAGAAAATAGCTCTAGGTCCCCACCCAGCTAGCAAGCAGCAGGACTTGAACCTGCCCTCACCCAGAGGCAGACTGCATCATCCTTTAAGGAAGGGCCAAGAAATGAACTGTATCTCTTGTGGGGGGAGGCCTTAGGGGTCCTGGTTTAGATGGGAGGGGTGGGGTACTGGGTTGGGGGAACTCTACCCCTCTTCCCCAGCCAGGCCAGACCTGTGGACCACAGAGTGACCAACTGCCCCAGTTTGTCCAGTTTGAGCCCTGAAAGTCCCATGTCCGTGTTTTCCTGGGATTCTTGGCCATTGTACCTGTGGTCTGAGTCACCCCTGGATCAGTTGCAGAGAATGAATGGCGGAATGGTCTAATGAGAGCCAGACCAGGACACAGCCTGGGAGGCCTTTCCAATTCCATTAGCCTCTAGTGAGGCCAGTGGGGAGGTGCTAGCCCTGCCCTCTCCTCCTTCCTGTGGCTCCTGGGAGATAGTGATTCAGCAGCAAGTCGGAAGCAGGCTAGACTGTGACCTACCAGGAGTGGAGTCACCGCGAGGGTGGGGGCCGTCAGCACCAGCATAGGGCAAGAATTAGGGTTTAGAGAAGGGTCATTGAATTTTCAGGCAACTGGACCCCGACAGAGGGCCCTGCCGTCCTGCCCAGGCTGGGTCTAGTTGTAGGGCAGTGGGAGGCGGGCGTGCTCGAGGTTCCCCCTCCCAGCCCTGGTATGTGAGGGGTGGGGAGTCCCAGCCACTGGATACCTAAGCTGCTTCTCCGCCTATTCAGCAGCTAAAAATACGAAATGGCTTTGCTCAAAGGTACCCAACCGGAAACTTCCAAGAGGTTTCCTATTAGGGCAGTGCCTGCTCGGGCTGGAGGCCAGATGCTGTGAGGATTCCTATGCCTGCCGTTCCCACTGCGCAGTCACTGCCTGGCTGCCCCCACTGCCAGGACCTCAGCCTCCACCCCCTTAACCCCGAGAGCTTGTCAGGCCCCGGGGCTCTGCCTTCCACTCCTGCACCCACTGCTTCAGGAGCACGTGGTGACTGGGGGCTTGTCTGAGCCTCACCCACTCACCGTGTGACCCTGAGCAAACTGCCCACTTCTCTAAGATTTGCTCTTCTCACCTGCAAGACAAGACTACACCACCTTCAGGGAGGTACCCAGAAGTCCTTGATGGGGACAACTCCACACTCTGGCTGAGAGACAGGCAGGCCAGGGGATCTTCTAGAAGCCGCTTTGGCAGTGCAAGCATGTTGTTCTTATTTAGCATGAATGTTTCTTAGGGGCGGCTGGGGGCCTGATAGAGATTATTTAACACTAGCCCAGCCTTGGAATCCCCAGGGGAGCTTGTTAGAGATGCTGACAATGCAGTAGGTTGGGTGAGGCCCCACATCAGAATTTTTGACCAGCTTTCTAGATGATTCCATTGAATGGCCAGGCTGAGAATCACTGGCCAGGGGCCTGGCACCAAGGAGGCACTCAAGGCACGTGAATTACGTTCCTTTCCCACTCCTGAGCCTCAGTGTGCTCCCGTGTCACACGGAAATAACCTGGCTGCCTCTCCGCTGGGGCTGTTGACAAGCTCAGAGAGAATGCTGAGTAGCCCACAGCTGCACAAGCAGGGAGAGAAGGTGGTCCTCGCTGTGGGAAGCCACCCCCTCTCTGGGATACTGCAGCCAGGGGGATGGTCGGTGGGCCACATGGTCCCAGGCCCAGAGGGCTTCTGCCAGGACCACCAGGAAGATGGGAGGAGGGGAGAGCAGCCCCTCGTTGCCATCCATCCTCTGCCCTTCTCTGGTAGCCCAGCCTCACTCGGCGAGAAAGCCTGAAAAACCAATTTCCTCCTTGGGAGTGGAAAGTCTTCTGGGCAGGACACAGCACCGTATGACACTGTCCACAGTTGAGCTTCACTGGGAATTCTCTCCACAGTTGAGGTTCACGGGGCACAGCCAGGCACTCCAGGACACAGTCCCCACCCAGTCTCTCTTCTGCCCCAGGGAGACAACATGTCCTTGTTAAGGCCATCCCTAGACTCTCAGATGGTGTCGATGGGGGGATGGGAACTCTCCCACCCTCCTAGCTCCTGTTGGAGGCAACAGTCTCAATAGATTCTCCTCCACCCACTCCATGCTGCAGTTTTTATTCCTGCAGATGGGCTTATAAACCACAGCCCTTCTCCAGATTGGTATGACCTTGGGAAGTGGCTGAACCTCTGTTTCCTCATCTGTAAAATGGGGTTGATAGGATCTTCCTATGTGTGTGGATGGGAGGATTGAAGGAGACATGGAATACCAAGTGGGTTCTCAAACAGGGTGGGGAAGAAGGGGAGGGTGTCAGAAATGCAGGTTCCTGGGCCTTGCCTACAGCATTCTGATGCAGTTGGTTCTGAGCCCAGATTTTAGGAAATGTAGAAGCCTAGGAGAAGGGGAGGCCCTCACTCCTGGCTGTGTGAGCAGATCACCTTGGAGCTCAATAAACACCCGGATGGCCCCCAGATCTCCTGAATCAGAATCTCAGGGAGCCTCCATGAGGTCTCCCTCCCTGGGACCTTGCTGTTTCTTCCTCCATGAGACCCCCTCCTTCCCAGCAGACAGACCTCGCTGGCTAGTTTGCTTCCACCATACATGGGCAGCAAATGGCACTTTCTTTGACCCCAGGGAAAATGGAAGGCATTTCCTCCAGTTTCCAGACAGATCCCCAGCTGGTCCCTCTGCTGTTCCCTGAGCGTTTAACAGAAAGAACCTCCAGCATTTTAGGGGCATGAGAGGCTCAGGTTAGGGGAGCCAGCTTGCCTTCCCCTGGCTCTGAGGATTGGTGAATGGAGGGGGGTGAGATCAAACACATGGTGCAAGGACAGGATTTGGGAAATATGCCTGACCCTGAGTTTGTTAATTCCGCGCTGGAGGACAGGGCAGGCTCCAGGCTAGGGTGGTCAATGGCAGGTAAATGGAGGCTGAGAGGATTAAGTGCCTAATGCCACCCAACAGTTACTGTCTGTGATAGGATTTGAACCCAGTGCTCACTTCTTCGGAAGCTCAACCTTCACCCCTCCCATTCCTGGCCTCCTAGTTACCCTTGCAGGGCTCTGTCCCCCCACCCACCCCATCTCCAGCCTCCCCAGCCATAGCCTTAGAGAAAGGCCTATACCAATATTTATCCATCACCTGTGCCAGGCCCAGGGGACAGGGTGAGAGGAAACAAGCCAATGTGCCCTCAGGGAGTCTTGGCTCTAGGACTGGGCAGACTCTAATCAAAGAGTCACACAAGTCTGTGATTACATGGGGTGGAGGGGGGTAAGGTGTGATTTCGAGGAAGACAGGTTGAGGAAGTGACATTTCAGTCGTGACTTAGAGGCTGAGTGGGCTGGGTTCACCTCCCAATTCTTTGCACCGCTGAGACAAGCCATGCAACACGCAAACAACTGGGAGGTGATGCGCTCCTGGGGTGAGGAGCGGGCTCCCAGCGCGGGGCCGGGCCTGGGTTCTGGCGAGCACCCTCCCAGAGCCTCAGTTTCCCAGTTAACGAAGGGCGTGACAACCCGCGTCACCCTCCCCTACGCGCGGAGGTTGGGGCAGGTGCGTCTCTGGTGGCGGGCGGGCGGGGCGCGGGCGGCCGCGGGGCGGGGCGAGGCGGGGCGGGCGGAGCGCCCGGGGCCGGCGGGCGGGGGCGCGGGGGTTGGTGGCGGCGGGCTGCGGGCGCGGCGCGCAGTGCGTGCGGCTGCGGAGCGCGCGGCTAGCCCGGCCGTGGGCATCACATGAGCAGCGGCATCGGGGACCGACGCAGCCCGCCCGTGGGGGCCCCCGCAGCCGCAGCCCTGCGCCCGCGTCCGGCCCTAACCATGTCTATCTGTTGTTGCTTCTTTTTCAGGGACTATGGCAGTTCCAAGAGGAAATCAGGTAAGGAAGCCTCCAGGCGTTTTTCCTTCCAACCTGCCCGCCCGGTGCACGCGCCCCTGCGATACTGCGGAGGACTTTCTGGAGGGGTTGTCCTTGCCTCCTGCGGGGCCGGGGTACTCCCTTCAGTGGCCCCCTCTCCAGTCCATGTCCCCTGAGATCTCTGGTCCTCGCACCTTTCCCAGCGAGTCCCTCGGGTTCCCCTGCGCGCCAACTCTCCCCGGTGGGAGTGGGGGCGGGTGCATGGGGAGTTTGGGGGTGTCGTGAAGGGCCTAAGCCCCCGCAACGTTTCACTCCCGGGCTGCAGTGGCCACTACTGGGCACTGCTGTGACTTCTCCTTGCGTTCTTCCCGCTGTGCGGCAGTGGTGAAAGGGTTAACAGAGATGGAGAGTTTTCCCGGTGAAAAGGTGAGATCCAGGGCTTAAAAGGGGTCCTTGAGTGACTTGAGTTTTTAGCGCCTGCACCACGGACCTTCCTCCCTGCCCCGACTCTGAGCGTTCTCTCCTTGCTGCAGGGGTAGGGGCGCTGCATGGTGGCAGCTGAGATACACAGGGGAGGGGGCCGACCGCCCAGCTCTGGCTAGACGGGTGCCAGAACCCCACCACCACCAGCCCCTGCCCTCCCTTGCCCTGGAGTTTCGGAGGGGAGGGGAGAGGGAGGGGGAGAAGCAGGGCTGGGTGGACACGTGCTGGGGTCAGAGAAGGATTCTCTCTGGGTGGGGGAGGCTGGCCTTGGCAAATGGCAAGCGGCAGGGTGTGGGCGGATGTAGTTAAGTGGGGGAGCGTGGTCCCTAGGAGTTGGGGCTGTGTGTGCACTGGGGTGGGGGCAGGGACAGCCTGGCGCTGTCTGTGTGGGCACGTGTATTGCCCTTATTTATAGAGTGGTGGGCAGTCATATAAGGAGGCCGGCCCTTGGGGATGTAGGAGGTGTGTTTAAAGGCGTGGCTCACAGTGCCTTGCCCTGTGTATCAGCAGAGGTATAAGCCTGTGTGTGATGGATGGAATGTGAATTGCAGTAGATATCATTGGATGATGTGTATGTTTCTGAGTATGGGTTCCTGTATTTTGTGGGTACAAGTGCTTGCTTACATGTTTATTGGGACAAGGAAAGTTGCGTGCTGGTTTATGTGTCAGGGACATGTATGTAGGTTCTGTACACATGTGTGGGTCTTGATAGCTGTGTGCAGTAAGGGTATGTTTGCTCGTTTGGGTGCCTAGGCTGGGACGTGTGCCAGGGTGTTGAGGTATATCTGGTTGCGGGTTGGAGTCTGTTCCTATGTGCTTGCGCACCTGTTTGGGGCGTGTCTGGCTGTGGGAGGAGCTGTGTGTGCCCACCCACTGGCGCCGAAGGGCATTTCCTCCTGTGAACAGGCTGCCTGTGACCTGAGGAATTGCAGCGTGGCTTCAGCTGCCACTCCCAGGCAGAGCCCCATGCCGAGAATGGAAGGAGCACCAAAAGCGGGATTGTGTTCTGTCCTCCACACCCCACCCCCAAGAAACTTGCCTTGGGCCTCCGAAGTGTAATGCACCCATTGAGCGTGGGTTCAAATGCCAGCTCTGTGTGACCTTAGGCAAGTTTCACAACCTCCCCATATCTTGGTTTCCTCATTTTCTTTAAAACAAAGGTAACAATAGTACCTACCTCACATGTAGATTAAATAAGTTAATGCGGAATAGTCCCTCGCACATCGTAACTACTGTAGCAGTGTCGGTTATTGTCACCATCCTGCTCCTCACTCTCTAAAGTCCTAGGACCTGGTCCTGGCTCAGCTTCCACCTTGCTCTCTAGGTGACCTGGGATGAATTCCTTATTTACCCTGGGCCTCAGTTTCCCCCTGTAAAGGCAAGGCCTGGACCAAATAACCTCTTCTGTCCCCTGCCCCCATCTGAGGCTCAGCTTCCGTGCTGCTTCCTAGGCGATGGGGTGCCCCACCCAGCCTGCCTCGCCTGGGGAAAGCCTCCCCGGCTTTCTCTGCCTTCTGTTCTCAGGCCCGGAAAAGGCTGGATGGAGAAATTTAATTTACATTGGTGTGCTTATGATAATGGCCACTTATGTCATGGTCAAAGTGCCAGCTCTGGAGCCAGACAGCAGTTTAGAATCTGGCTCCTCTCTTCTGTGACCTTGGGTGGATTTCTTACCCTCTCTGTTCCTGCTCCCTCTTCTGTAAACTTGGGGTAATATTCACACCACCCTTGGCATGGGTAACTGTACCAGCATGGCACAGTCAAGCGTTATTCTGAGTGTTTTGTGAAATGTTTTGGATGAGATGAACACTTAAATCAGTGGACTTCCAGTAAAGCAGATTACCCTCCAGAATGTGGCTTAGCCTCATCCAGTCAGTCAAAGGCCTTTGACTGTAGAACAAAGACTGGCCTCCCCTAGCACGGGTCCTGCCAGCAGCCAGCCTTTGGACTCAGCTGCAACTCTTCCCCAGTCTCCAGCCTGCCAGCCTCCCCACCAGATTTTGGACTCACCAAGCCTCCACAATCACATGAGTCAATTCCTAAAATAAATCTCAATCTCTCTATCTGTCTCTGTGCACATTCTGTTGGTTCCGTTTCTCTGGAGAACCTTGATTAATATACAACTCATGGTTAGAATGAAGATCGGTTAAACTAATACATGTGAGCGTGCATAGAATGCTGCCTACAACCTGGAAAGCTCTCTAAGTGCTGTTATTGAATGAGCAGCTACTGTGTGCTAAGAACTGCCCATGTTCCTCACCTGCTGCTCGCATTGCACGGTAGGTGGTGGGATTCCCATTTTGCCTATGAGAACCCGGGCCCTGAGGGGGTGACTGCCCACCGTCTTTGGCAAGGTGCAGGCGGGAGTCCACCTTTAGGGCTCTGCACAGCTCTATAATGAACTTCACGAAGCTTGCCAGGGTCACTCCAGCCAGGGATCCAGGGACATTTGTGCAGAGGACGCTGTTCCTGGTCTTCACGAAGCGAAGCTTCCCAGAGTCACTCCAGCCAGGGACCCAGGGACGTTTGTGCAGAGGAAATGGACGCTGTTCCTGGTCTTCACTGTTCACATGTTAGTCCTAAAGCCCCAGCTCATCCTTACTGAGCACAGAGCTTAGACTTGAGGCAAGGCTGGGAGGGGGATTCAGCAGAGATAGAAAGGTCTCAGGAACTCTGTGGAGGAAGCAGGACTGGTGACCTTGAAAACTGGAAGGCAGTGTGGCCTCTGTCCTTCTTCTCCCCATTGACCCTGCTCCTTCCCTGCATCTTCCCACCTCAGAGACTGGCAACCCCCACCCCGTTGCTCAAGCCCAGCATCTGGAAGTCATCCTTGACTTCCCTTTCTCTCACCTGCCAACTTGACCCCAGATCCTTCCACTTCTGTCCCCACCCCCACCATCACACCTGTTAGAGGTGCCCTTCATCTCTGGCTTCCTACCTGGGGTCTCTGCTTCCACCCTTAGCCCTCTACCTGCCATTCTCCACACCACAGCTCTATCTTTAAAAGATAGATCTAGTAACGTACCTTCCTGTTTCAATTCCCCCAGGGATTCCCTGACGCACCCAGATTGTACTCCTCACCCTGGCTCGCAGAGCCCTGGGTGACGGCCCCTGCCTGCCTGCCTGACCCGGGCTCGCCCCTCCCGTCGCCCACCCCCACGTTCCCACTCAGCACACTCCTCAGCCACACCCGTCACCTTCTGCTCCTCAGACACATCAAGCTCAGTCCTCCCTGCCGGCTTCGTACTTGCTCTGCCCTCTACCCAGAATGCTCTTCCCTGGCCTTTCACACGGCTGGCTCCCTAACTGTCCTCTGCTCAGAGAAGCTGCCCCTCAAATCACCTCTGCCCTCAGCATCACTTACCACACCCTAGTTATACTGTGTGTTCTCTTGCTGCTTCTCTGTCTCCCACCACCCTGAGCAAAGACCTTGGCCGCGGGGCTCACACCGCTACCCAGATCCACTCATGCTTACCGAATGGGTGGGTGGATGGGAAAAATGCGTGTGTGCACGAATGAACCCTGTGCGGTCAGGAAAGAACTGGGATTGCAGCTTCAAATTGAGGGGTCGTTATCTCACAAGAGGAGAAATTTTTCTGCTTTGGGGGCACAGAGCTAGAGGCTTTGGTACTCCAGAGAGCACATGCACAAAGGTGGAGGGGCAGGACTCAGTGACTTGTTTGGAGACCAGATACTTCAACTGACCTAACTGAGCACCAGCTGTATTCTAAGCACTGAGTATGGTGTTGAGATTACAGGAATGTGTCTTTCTGCCCTCGAGGAGCTTGCAGTCTGCTATGGGTGATGAACTATATAGACACGAACGTACTGTTACATGGAGGGAAGTGAGGGGGCAACATGGTTACCTAGGGAAGAGCAGTCCAGGCCAAGGGCACAGCATATGCAAAGGCCCTGGGGTGGAAGCATGCTGGCTGCTCGGGGTGGAGAATGGGGAGGGCACAGTGGTAGGAGGGGAGAGCAGAGACGTGCAGGGGGTGGGGGTGGCGGGAGGTAGCACTGACCACATAGGGCCTTGCAGGACATTGGAAGAATTTTGACTTTCACTGAGTGAGATGAGGAGCCACTAAAGGGTCCTGAGTAGAGGGGGGATATGATCTGACTTCCATGGTAGAATGGTGGAGAATGACAAGGGAGGAGACAGGTGAGGGGTGATGGTGATCCAGTGGCAGTGCAGGGGTGAGACACTGCCAGGGTGGGATGGACACTGCTCACTGGATAAGGGCTACAAGGGCGAGCTTGTGTGGAAGCTGGGAAGCATCTGCATCGGATTGCCCGGGTTCCCCTTCTCAGGTCCCCTTGCCTGTCAGGTGACCTCAGACACATCCCTTCACCTGAGCTTGGTTACCTCACCTGTTCTGTTGTGTCAGAGAAACAGAACAAGTAGGAGATCTATACTAAGAGATTTATTATGAGGAATTGGCTTACACAGCTGTGGGGGCTGGAACCCTCAGGCACAGGCTGGAACCGCTGTCCGCGGTGACATTTTCTCAGGGAAGCCTCTGCCCTGCCCCGAAGGCCTTTCAGCTGTAGACTCAGGCCCACCTAGAGTTATTCCCTTACTTAATGTCAACTGATAATGGACTTTCTTTGTTTTTTTTTTGTTTGTTTGTTTGTTTTTGAGACAGAGTCTCACTCTGTTGCCTGGGCTAGAGTGTAGTGGCGTCAGCCTAGCTCACAGCAATCTCAAACTCCTGGGCTCAAGCGAACCTCCTGCCTCAGCCTCCTAGTAGCTGGGACTACAGGCATGTGCCACCATGCCCGGCTAATTTTTTCTGTTTTTAGTAGATACCAGCTCAGGCTGGTATCGAACTCCTGAGCGCAAGAGATCCTCCCTCCTCAGCCTTCCAGAGTGCTAGGATTACAGGCGTGAGCCACCACGCCCAGCCTGATTATGGACTTTAATCACAACTACAAAAATACCTTCCCCAGCAACACCTAGATTAGCGTGTGGTGGCATGCACAACTGGGGGCTGTAGCCTAGTCCGGGTGACACGTAACACTGACCATCACACCTGTAAAATGGGGTTGTCCCGGCAGTGACCTGGCCTCGCAGGAAAGTTTGCAGGGTTCAGCGAGGCGATGCTCTTGGAGGTCTTTGTGCCGTGCCCAGCGGCAGGAAGGGCCTGTGTTTGTTAGCTGTGGTTGCAGAGCAGGAGGTCCTCTTCAGACCTGCTCCAGGGCCCCTGGCTGGGGAGTTCTGAGTTGCGCCACCAGGGGGCGCAGACAGCCACGGAGTCTCTGGGACGATGGTGGCTGTAGGGTCTCCGCCGGGCCAGAACCCAGGCTCCATCCCACCAAGGAGCCCAGTGATGAGCTCCAGCTCGTTTAGATGCAAATGAGGTTGCTCAAGAGTGCTGCAAGTTTGTTCTCTTAGGCAAGTGTTGACGGTCCTCGTTCCTCGTGAAATCCTGTTTATATTTCTCCGAAAAGTGGTGAGCTCAGCTCTGCTTCCGTCCTAGTGATCATGAAACTGGATTAGTGGACTGAGTTAATGAGACCAGCGTCACCGTAGTTTCCTTGCAGAGAAGCAGTGTTGCTTGGGGTTCAGAGTTTAGATTTTGGCATCAGACGGAGTTTGAACCCCAGCTCTGCCATTTGTTACTATTGTTTTAATTATTGATAGATTCTGAAAGGAGGGGAGAAGTTGATCTTACTTTAGATTTGAGAGTTAAAAAAAAAGTCAACAGAGAGATTTAATTCCATGCTGTGGGCCCCCGAAGAGACTTAGACTCGGCCGTTGCTGAGTATTCTGTTAAGAACAAAGACTCTGGAGCCAGAAGACCTAGTTTCACGGCCCATTTCTGCCAGCTGTGTGATCTTGGGCAAGTCCTTAACTTCTCTGTGCCTCGTTTTCATCTGCAAAGTGGGGACAGGTTATTTTCATCAGGTTGTTTGGGGATTGAATCGAAGTGAATACGGACACCTGAGGTGTCAGCTCCAGCACCGAAGGTGAAGGGGAGGCAGATGGAGGTGTTCAGCTCTGACAGGAGAGAGCACTGGCTTCGGCTTTACCCCAGGAATGATTCCTCAGTCAGACAGGGGAAGGCAGAGCGAGCACCACCTCACAGCTGCCAGGACACCTCTCAGCGACTTGGGTAGGTGGTCTTGCCTCCCACATTATAGGCCAGGAAAGGAAGCTTAAGGAATTTGCCCTAGCTCTGCCAGCCAGGCAGACAGGACTCAGATCTGATCCTTCTGACCCAAACACTTTCCACTGAAGAATTTCCTCCTGAGCCAAGGCCCAAGGGATCCACTGGTGTCCAGGACTGGGCCTGTGCAGACCCCAAGCAGGAGATTCCGTAGCCTGGGAGGGACCTGCCACAGGAGAACCCCTCCCCTGAGGTTTCTGGAAGGAACCCATTGGTCACACAGGGTTCTTAACTGAGTAAAGGGTTCTTTTGCAGGGTGTGACTAATATCCCCTTTATTTTCCTTTTCATGAGTTTGAATTTTAAGAAAGTGAATTTGCTTAAAGCAAGAGCCACCCAAAAGTACCGGCTACTAGAAAAGATTAGTCCATCTGAAAGTTAGTCTGTCCTCCTCCTTTTATAGATGAAGCAACTAAGAGAGGGGCTGCTGCTTGTCCAAGGTAAGGGGTGGGCAGAACCCGGTCTCCTGCTGGTCACACTGCACGAGCCCTGGAACCGGGTGGAGGTGGGAGAAGGGCCATTGTGAAACAGAGGAAGCAGGACAATGAGGCCTCTGGTACCTCGTTTCCCCCGAGATGAATACCCCAACAGGGCACAGAGCAGAGCCGGCCTCTCTGCCTCGGCCCCAGGCCTGCCTTGCTCCCCAGCCGCAGAGGGAGATGGACAGAGACAAGGCAGCAGCCCTCTCCTGCCCTCCAGAGCGCAGGTTCCGTGAGGCTCTTGTTTCTCTCAAGCATTTGTTGGCTCTGGGCCCCGTGCAGTGCTTAGCTCAGCTGAGAAGGCCCCACACAGTCGGGGGTTCATTAACTAATACAAGGCAGGTGGGCTGTGATCCGGATGGGAGGGGAGAGCCAAGATGGGGGAGGCTGGAGGTGGTCCTGGAGGAGAGATTGGAGTAAGCCCAAGGGTGTGAGCAGAGCGCCCGGTAGGAGGGAGGGCCAAGCATGAGTGAGGACATGGGGCTGGAAAGAGTTTGAGAGGAGAAGTGTCCATCCTGGCAGGCATGGAGAGGAGGGAAGGGGCAGGGTTGGAGATGAGTCTGGAAGGGACGCCATGGACAGTATATGGGGAAGACCTTTCAGAGCAATTCCCAAAGCTTCCTTGTCTGCCTGAGCCACCCATCCCCAGCGAGAAAGGCCCAGGCTGCTTCGAGAACATGGCCAAGATCTTCCTGGCACCCTCCACCGGCCCATTCCAAAAGTAAGCGTGTCTTTTGAAGGCTTCTGGCACATCTCAGCCGGGCTGGTGTTTTTAAACAGTTTTTATTTTCATGGCTCTGGGTCCTCAGCCTGATTTTACCCCTGGAGTTCAAAGCCATCTAATTGGAAATGAAAGGCAGCTGATTGATTTGGCAACTCCACGGCCAGCCCACGTGGCAGTGATGCCATGGAGAGAGTGAGTGCTGCTCACGTGTGTCTGTGCCACGCTCCCGGCCCAAGGCGTGTCGGCCCCACTGCCTGACACCCAGCGTGGGGAGGGGAGTCCGCCCAGGATCCCAGGAAGGAGGCAGCTAGCCAGGAACCTCGATTCCCTCGGCCCTGCCAGCTTAGCTGTCTCTGCCCCCTCACCCCATCACCCAATTCCTCCTGCTGGGAAAAGAGGAGGCTGATGTGGAAGGGAACTGCATGGCAGAGGCCTGAAGGTGAGCTGCAGAAGCTTGAGCCTGCTCATTGAAATACAGATTCCCAGGCCTTGCCCAGCCTCACTGAATCAGACTCTCTGGGGTGATGCCCGGCAATCTGCGTTTTTGAGAGGCTCCCCAGTGGAGTCTGGAACCAAGCCAGGGTTGCATTTTGGATAGGTCGTCCATGTGGGCTGATGGCCAGGTTCAGGGTAGACAGGCAGTGGCAGAGGGACCGGAGTCCCCAAGATGGACTGGCTGGATGGGACTGCTCCTTGAAGATGCATTCAGTTGTCTCCTGAGACGGGAGGGTGGGCCTTGGGGCAGGAACAGGGGCCCTGTCCAAGGATAGGATTCTAAGTCATAGCTCTGAAATGTCGGCCCAGCTTTTGGGGCCTCGGAGAACAACTGCCTAAGGCCCTGACCTGCTGAGAAGGCAGTGACAAGACAGCCTCTGCCTTTTATTTCCACAAGGTTTTCTTCCTGCGGGGAGGAAACACCCAAGTTGTGGTCCAGCCAAGACATGCTTCCCACCGCAGCCCTCAGCCGGAAAGTAACTCGTCCCTCAGTTCGGCGTCTTGGTTTGTAGACATGTGACAAAAGAGGCAACATTTCCAGTAAGATGAAGCCAGTGGAAAAACAAAGATTTGGGGGAAATGTGCATTACTTATTGTTTTAGCACCTTTTTCTGATCTAAAGTTACTTTGTTTAGAAACAAAAGCGGCATGTGTAACTTAGTTGGCACACGGCATTTTTATAATCGGTCGGTTTTGAAATGGGAAAGGGAAAAAAATTTTTTTCCCCAAAGTTTCAGTAAAACTTAGAAATTTGCAGGAAAAACACACTTTTCCCTGACTTTCTGCTGCTTTACTTCCTGGATCTTGTTATTGCCGCATGTGACCCCCACAGCTGGTGTGAAGATGTATTTAGTTAATGTTAGAACTGGAGTCTTGCACCAAGACAACTGGGCAGTGTCAGAAAGCCCCTTCGCTTCCCCCTGCTCATGACCCTTCCCCTTGATGCTGCTTGAGGCTAATAGTCCTGGTGTTTTAGAAGAAGCCCCTTCAGGTCTCTGGGGGCTGCATTTTCCTGTGACCCAGGGTCTCCCCAGCTCACCCCTGGAGCACCTTAGCTCTGAGGGTTGGAAATGGTCAGGGTTGGGTGTGTAACTGTTCCTGGGCAGAGGGTGAGGTTTTTGCAAAGCAGTGATGACAGGCTAGTGACAGGAGGCCAAGCTAATACTGTCTTTGTACATTGGCAGTGCCCCCGCCCGGGGGAACCTAGCAAAGAAGCAGATTTTAACATCCCTCATCACAGATCTGTCAGGGTGGGACAAGTTATCTGGGTCTGTCAGCTCCCTGCCACACACGGTCCCTCCCTGGAGCCTCGTGGCTCTTAATTCCTCCTTTGCATTTGAGCACCGGTTGTGATCAGGAGAGCCCTCCCCTGTCTTCCTCGGACTCAGCTGCTCTCCTGCTCCGAGCCTGTGGCCCAGTGGGTGCCAGTGGCCACTCCTTCCTGTGAAGGCCCAGAGGGTACCCTTAAAGGCCGAATGGATAGGAAGCAAGTTTCTGAATGGATACTGTGCTAGACTTTCCTTCTAGGATTAGATGGTTCCTGCCTGACCTCTAGCTGGTTTTACTGGCTCTGGCCATGGCTGCCTTCTAGACTTGTCTATTAAGCATCCAAGTACCTGCTGTGTGCCAGGCCTGTGGTCCATCCTCCGTGAGACCAAGATGGACACAATGAGGTCCTTATCCTCCGAGGACTCCCTGCCAGGTGGGGAGGTGGGCAAGTAAAGGGAGTTTTAGTGCCATGTCGCCAGTGCTGCCTGGGCCTGGGGCAGAGCGATGCCGGGGACTCATGTGAGGCACACAGACCTGCTGCGGCTGCTGAGCGAGGCTTCCCACACCTTGTTTGCTGAGGTTCTTAAATGGGTCAGCCAGGCAAAGTGGGGGGGGGCGGCTGTCCAGAGGACGCCTGCTGAGTCGCTGCAGCAGCTGTCCCCGTGTGCCACGTCTTCCACATGGGGCACCTCCTCCAGCCCGGTGTGGCACTGCTTCAGAGGTGCTGTTGCAGATTGCTACTCATTCAGTAAGATTGTTCTAATTTACGCGCCTGGGTTGGAGAGAATGTGCCCCAGGAGTCACTGCTGGCCTTTTTCTTGTTAGGAAGACTCTGGCTTCCCCCATTCTCCTGGGAGAGACATGTCCTTGCCTGTGAAAGGAGGGCATGAATCCTGACTCCATAGGATTCCAGGGCCGCCCCCCACAGCCAGGTGCCCAGCGCTGGGAGGTGCTCATTATACCTGACTGTGGCCTCCGTGGGGGAGGAGTCTGCATCGGTGGGAACTCCCCGTGGTTGATGATTGGCCAGGACTGACAGGGCAGAGCAAGAGCAGCCCTCTCCCAGCCCAGATGAAGACCAGTGAGGCCCAAAGCAGTGGTCCTCTTCCCAAGCTCATGGGCTGAGCCAGGACCTGGGCTCCATCGAGGCTTCTTCCCTCCCTGGAGTGGAAGCTCAGCGATAGCCAGAGCCCCTGAGCCAGGGAGCTGAAGAGTTAATCCCGGGCTCCCCAGAGAGCGTGCACACTCCTGACCCTCCCCGTCTTCCAGGCTGCGGCCTTCTGGGCATAGTTTGGTCATGTGACAGCCAGATGTGGGGATTTCCCAAGCGGTGATGTGTGCGCGCACGCGCTCGCACGCACAGCTGTTTACGTGGCATCTGAGCGCACAGGGATTGGTTCAGACCCATGCAGAGGAGGGGAGGGTCGGGGTAAGGAGAGGCCCAGGGCCTCCCAGCAAACACCATGGGGGGCTGCACTGCCGAACCCTGCTCCCACCAGACATTGTAGATAAGAGAGTTGTTCTTGCTCAGACTCCTATTTCCTGCAACATCCATCTTGCCACAAGACTGTATTGGTTACGGATAATTTTTTTAAAAATCTGTTTGAAGGGCTTTGAAGCAGATGCTAGCAGCCAGCAGCCTTTCAGGATGTTCTGCTGGGCTCAAGGACCTGCTTGGGAGCCATCGTGCCCAGCACAAGCTAGGCTCAGTGTCTTTCCCCATCTGAGATGGCCTGTTTGTAGCTCAGAAAGCAGAGCCTGGACCATAGAGAGGGCAGAGCCATGGGTGCCAAGAGGCCCGGGGTAGTGGGGTGAGCTGGGCCTCAGTTTCCCATGAAACCATTGAGCCTGAGATCAAGGAGTACTCATTTCCATCAGCCACTGGAGATTAATTGGGCACCTACTGTGTTCAAGGTGTTGTGGGGATACTGACAAGGTTAAGACCCTGAAGAAACTAAAGGTCTGAGCGGAGAGAATCATAACAAAACTTTATTAAGCACCTACTATGTACCAGACACTTGCTAGGACTACAGCCCTGATCAGAAATTGTGGAGCCAGTTGAAACGATCAGTGAACAGTACAAAGTCCTGCCCAGAGCAAGATGAGGGAGGCAGGCAGACTTTGAAAAGCGAGTGTCCTCAACCTCAGTTCAGGAATGAATCTCCCATAGCCCCTGACCCCATCCCCACCCCTGTCCTGCACCAGTGGATAACAGTGTCCAGCCCCCCAGATGTCTGCTGAAGCACTGGGAGCCCTGCCCCAAAGGCAGGTCCAGTTACACATGAGAGGCTCCGGGACTCAACCCTGCGATGTCACCCACCTTGGACTCCCTGGGGCCCGGCCTGCCTCCTGGTTGGGCTGGGCAGCCTCAGAGAGGAAGGGTGCACTTCAGTGGCAGCCCCAACGCTTAGGCGCGTGAATGAGGGAGTCATGCTGTTTCCCCAAACCTACACGAGTCCTGGAGCAGACAGGAACGCTTGGGAGGGTGTCAGTGGTTACATATCTGTGCCCTGTCTGTGATGCTTTGAGACCAACGATGAAGAGTCAGATGGCTGTAACCAGGGGCCGCCAGCTGTGCACGTGGTTGATGCTTGTTAAATAGTTGGCTGTTGATTCATTGATAATCTGATGGCAGGAGTCCAGTCTAGAGAAAAGGAGACATTCCACTTTTTGCTGTCCTGGGGTGGGAATGTCTGTCTTGAGTCCGCTGTTGTTGACTTCATCACTCACAACTCTCGTGGAGACCAAGCCAGGGAGGGAGGTGATTGCAGGACTGGGGACCAGACCCTGGCGCCTGCTGACTTCATCCTGCCTCGCCGGCCCGTTTCTGTGCTGCCTCTCTCAGTGTGAACACAGATACTGGCTCTGGCCGGGGCTTCTAGGGGAGCTGGTGGGTGGGGGAATTGGAGGGGGATATCCCAGTAAGTGGGGGAGGACCACCAAGGCAGACCACCCCAGGGAGGGGGATGGCTGGGATCCTGGAACTCGGAACAGTGTTGAGTTTGTGTCTTCTCTGCACACAAACACCCGGCATGGGGAGAACTGAGAACCTGAGAACTGAGGGGGAGGCCACAACCCAAGGGGCTGCCGTGGTCCAGCCGCAGCTGCTGAGAGCAGAGCTCAGAACCCGCTGGCCTCCCCACCCGGGGCCTTCTGTCCACCCACGGTGCCTCTGACTGACCACAGCACCTGTCTTTAACCCAGGGCGGCGGGAGGGTGGCAGACCTGCCCACTGTCCCCTACCAGGGCAGCCCCTTCTAGGCAGCTGCAGTACTCCCAGGGTGTGCTTGGCCTCTCTGTCCACACCCATGTGGGCTGGGCTGACCCTTCTGGTCTCAGCCCTATCCTACATAGGCGCCCTTGGACTTAATCCCTAAGGGGCTGTGGAGCATCTCCAGGCCTGGCCCCCACCACGCCCCACCCCCACCTGAGCAGGGAAACAGGCTGTTCCCTGACTGCATAGCTCAGCGGCCAGAGGGTCGGTGGTGCATTCCTACCCCGGGTTGGGCTGCCCCCACACGTGCTCTGCATGCTGGGAAAGGAAGCAGGCCCTCTCTAGCTGAGAGCAAAAGGAACAGCAGTATGGCTGCATTTTACAAAGAGAAGCACAGCAGAAAAATATAAGTCCTCAGCCAGTAGCTGGGGAGGATCCAGAAAATGACATCTCCCAGTGGGGCCCCCGTATTCCTATGTCCCAGCCAGCCTGCCTCAGCTCAAGTCTGATACTGTCGCTTGCTTGCTGTGGGGCCTGGGGAAAGAGCCTTAACTTTCCTGCGCCTCACTTGCCTCATCTGGAAAGTGAAGATTGTCGTAATGCTCATAAAATGTTTAGCAAGGTGCCGGCATGAATGTTAGGTAAGTGGGAACTGGTATCAATATTCTAGCCCTAGCTCTACTATTTACTTGCTGTGTGATCTTAGGCAAATTTCTTCCCCTCTCTGGTCCTGAGCCCCCACAGGGTCCTTCCAGCCTGTGGGGTACCCCCAGGAAGCCAGGGATGTGGCAGCAGGAGGGGAGCTGGAGGCAAACCATGACCTGGCTTTCCATTTAGGAGTTGCTTTCTGTCTTTGAGAAAACACCCATTAAAAATTCATCCCTGCTACTTTTCTTTGTGGGTACTTCTGTGTATCTAGCTCAGAAGTCTGTTCCCAGATCCCTCAGGCCTCAAGCATAGGCCAGACCCAATGCACAGTGAAAATGTGGGGCCTCTGGTTTATAAATTATGAATGATTTCAAAACTGTGGCAGAAGCGCGTTAAACCAGCTTCAGGGCTCATCTAAGCATGGCGTCCTAGGCACCTGCACTGCTCTGGGGGCTGTGGGTGTGGGAGGCAGGGCCTGGGAACTGGGCTGCCGCTGGAGCGGCACCCACCACTCACCCGCCCAGACCGGGGGCATTTTTCCTCGTGCCATAAGTACCTGTGCCAAGCGGGCTGCTCCTCGCCCTGGAACAAGCTTCATAGAGCTGCCCGTGAGAAGCAGCTCACACACGAAGCTGCTGTACCGTTCCTAACCTCCACCCGGTGAGTTCTGGTTGGAAGTCATGTTTGAGCTATTGTTAGTTTTCTGTCTTGGCTGTCCGAATTCATGCTGTTTTTCGCAGATGACAGTCACATCGCTTTCACTGTTGTGCCTCTGTTTCTGCTGTTCTGAGCATGACAACCTGTTTCAGGCCCCCTGAAAGTGAATATCATGTAGGTCAAACTACTTCCTTGTGAAGGACTATTAACCATGTAGGGCTATGGTGAAGATTTGAGCTCTTGTGTTACTGTGTTACCATGACAGTTCAGTGCCTGCAACAAGGATGGGCACTGCTCGTGGCTGCAACCACCACTACTACTGTTACTACTATAAAATAATAGGACTAGCAGTTGTTAGGCTAATCAGTTGATGGCCAGAAAGTGGTGGCTGAGTTTCCTGGTAGCCTGGTCAGAAAGGAAAAGAAACGTGGCATCTGTAGGAACTCTAAGAAATCTAGGCCTGTGCAAAGTTTAGTTGTACAGAAGGAGAGACAAGACTAGAATATAGCAGTTATTTAGAAACTAGTTCAAGGCTACGGTGAGGTAAGAATAGGATTCCCAAGGAGGGAAAGGTCTCGGCCGGGCGCGGTGGCTCATGCCTGTAATCCCTAGCACTCTGGAAGGCCGAGTCGGGAGGATCGCTCAAGGTCAGGAGTTCGAAACCAAGGAGGGAGAGGTCTTGAGTGCTCCAGTGCGCTGAGATGTCAAAGGTCGTGGAGAAGACAGGAGGTGTCCATCCCATCGGGCCCCTGGCAGAGGCCTGCCGCCCTCCCCTCCCAGCCTCCCAGGGCAGAGGCTGTGGAAGCCAACAAGGCCGGCGACCCTGCCCTGGTCTCCAGGGAGCTTGTGGTTCTCTTTCCTTCTCCGTGGGCTTTGCACTGTTGGTTGTATTCATTCCTGTCTCTCCCACCTGGGCTCGCAGCCCACTCTGGATTTATTTCTCTAGATGGGTGGAACTTGCTTTACACGAGGGAAGCATTCCTGGAAACATGGACTGAGACTAGATTTGGGTAAATTGAACCCAATTCTCACTGCTCTGGAGTTACTCAAGCTTAAAAGAAGCCTTAGCATGAACCTACAGGGTCCTTTCCTAACCTACACCCATCCATGTGTTTTTATGTAGTCCTTGGGGGTGTGTGTGCTAGGGGGGCTTCCTTAAAGTCAGGGGCGCCTGCGGTGCTGTTCTTTGATTTCTCATCGTTGCAGGGACCTGACAAGACCCGGTGTCAGCATTTGTGTGCCCTCCGGTCACTGTATTTGGCTAAAACCTGCAGGCGCAGGTTTTCTCTGGGCCTGGCTTCTTGCTGGTATTGCAAGCCAGGAAGAGTGGCCGCGGCAGGAACATGAGTGGGCCAGCTGAGGCTAGCGGCCCCCATGCCACCTGTCTCCCAGGAATCCACTGCTCTCAGTACCAGCTTCGTCCCTAAAACCCACTCTCCTTTGTGTCTCAAAGGCCTAATTCCTACCCCTCCAGCACCTTTCACAAGCATTAGGCCATTTCAGTCTCAACCCCACAAAGAAGACAGGGTAGGTATTTTTATCCGTATTTTACAAAAGAAGGGAAAGAGACTCAGAGGTTTGCTAAGTGCCCTGGAGCTGGTGAGCTAAGCGGCAAAGTGAGCACAAGAACCAGGGTTTCTTTTCTCACTCCAGATCTCTGACCTCTTTGCCTCCTGAATCCTCTGCTGTTTTGGACTTGGGTTTCCTTACGTGGAGCCTGTATTCGAGTGGTTTTCCCTGGAAAGATTCATTTCAGCTGTGGTACACTTATGTTCTGGAGACTACCAGGTTTCTTCTGGAAAAGCCCAGAAGGTCAAACAACTACCTCAGAGATCGAGAGGCCCAAATGCTTAATTTTGCAGATGTGAGTATTGAGGCCCAGAGGAGTTAAGCCACTTGCCCAAGGTCACGCAGCTAGTTCTCAGTAAGACCAGTTGTGCAAATTCCAAGTCCCCTGTAACTTGCTTTGTGGCAGGCCCGTGACCCAGCTCTGTAGGGTCCTAGGTTCTGTGTCACTGAGAGGAGGGAAGTAGAGACTGCAGAGAGGGCAGGAAGCAGTTGGTTTGTGTCGGTCACAGCTTCTCACTGGGGCTGCGCCTGCCTCTTGCTCCTTCACCCCATCTCCGTCTCTCCACCTTTCTGGCTTCCCAGCCCTGAGCCAGCAGCCTTGTCGGCCTCTTGGCTCGAGGGCCGGGGTTTGTGAGCCAGAGGCTCTCCTCTGCTCATTGTAAGGAGGCAGAAGGGGTCCTTCCCACACTGCATAAAGCTTGCTAGCATGGACTGGACAGAAGGGACTCCAAAGTGGGGAGATTTTGAGTGGGAGCAGCGGAACTGGATTAATTCTGCAGGTCAAGAGACTGGGAAATAAATCATGTTTTAGAAAGACTTTTCTTTTAAAAAGACAGGCTTGTTTCTGGTCTGCTTCCCATTTCCTTTGGGAAGAGAGATGGGAAGGCCTGCTTATGGGGGAGGGGGTGAAGGGGACAGGCATGAGCTTGGGTTGTGTGAGCTCGGGTGGTCTGCCCGCAGGCCGAGTCTAGCCCACCTTGGGGTTTTGTAAATAAAGTTTTATTGGAACACAGCCCACCTATTCTTCTACATATGATCTGGGGCTGCTTTTGCATTGTAAGAATAGAATTGAGTAATCTCAACAGCGATCACGTGGCTCCCAAAGCCTAAAATATTTACTCTGTGGCTGTGTAAAGACCCCTGTTGTAGCAGAACAGAGCTTCTTGGGTTCTCTGGGTCCAGGCAAAATGCCCTCCCTTGGCTCACTGAAAGAGGTTTCCTTAGGAAGAACCCCAAAAGGAAGGCATTCAAAGTGGTAAAGCAAGCCGAGGGGGAGAGAGACGTGGATGACCTCTCAGCTGTGTGTGTCAGTGCAGGGCTGTGTAGGGTCAGATGGGGCTGGGAGGGGCCCGGCATGGCCTTGCTGAGGGGCAGCCCACTTGGCCACATCTCTGGGGTACAGCAGTAGGGAGTTGGAACCTCAGCAAGGTGTGGGCCCCAGGCAGCGAAGCCCCACATTCTGAACTCGGACCTCCCTGGCCACACCAGCTTAAAGCCTTGGAGGTCCTAGGTGTGTCTCCCTTATCTCAGCCCTGGGCCAGCGTTGTCCGGCTGCCTGAGGAGGATGCTGACCACTAGGCCTGGGGTAAGGTTCTGGGTGACATCCCCAGGAGTCCCTCTGCCTCTGATTCCTGCTGACCTGGTCTCTGAGGGTGACTGTGGGGAAGGATCTCTGACCGGCACCAGATTTCCTGGTGCATCCAGTATCAAGCACTGTCCAGCTGCTGTCCTAGCAGCCCCAGGAGTGTGCGTTTTCTGGTGGACCCAGAGTTCACGGAACCCAGGGAGCCAGGCTCATGCTAAGCATGCTCATGAGAGAGATCGCTGGTGGCGGCTATTATCGAGCACTGACTACATAGTGGGCACAGTGCTGGGCGCTATTATGTATTATCTCATTTAATCTTCACAGAGTCCCAGGAGCTAAGTTCAGGAACAGGCTCAGAGAGGTTAAGTACCTTCCTCAAAGGGGCAGAACCTAGATTCAACCCCAAACAGTCTGACTCCTGAGGCCTTACCAAACCTCTCCACCAGAGCCCCACTCTTCTGGTTTTCAGACAGAGCCAGCAGGGCTCCTCTCTACACAGGCAGCTAGCCTGTGATTGGGAAGTGGCTTGCTCAGCAAGGGAGAGAGTTAGGTCCTTTAAATAAATGGTGAATGACGTGAAGCTCCCATTGCCAGTGTCCCCGGAAGAGATGGACACTATACTAGCTGTGTGACCTGGGGCAAGTTACTTAACCTCTCTGGTTCAGTTTCTTCATCTGCAAAGTTGAGGAAATAATAGTACCTATCGTTGTAGGTTTACTGTCATATATGAGTTACTAAGTGTAAAGTGCTCAGCACTGTGCTTGGCAGAGAGTAAATGCTGTGTAAATGTTTGCTGCTGTTTATTGGTACTGTCTGTGAATGGGCCAGGCTGCTGTCCTGGCCAGCACAGGGTGGGTGGTACAAGGGTTTTCTCCCAGACGTACAGCTCAGCATTTCCTGTAATTGTCCCCACTGCAGCCAGTGCTCTGCTCCTTTGGAGGTGCCGAGCAGCCCGGCAGAGAAAGCAGCAGACTTGGGATGCCGCCAGACCAGGTTCCATTTGTGGCTCACGAGAGCTTGGGCCAGTCACTTCCCTATCTGAAAGATTCCTCCCCTGTAAAATGGGGCTAAAGATGTGAACCTGTAGGTAGACTGTGTCAGTGCTGTCTATATGGTGACCTTCGTATATTCTAGAATGTTTATACTATTGATTAGACCAAGAGATTTCTGTCCCATTATAATGTTGATGGTATCACATCCCGTAATCATGTGTTCTTTGTGGTGCTTTGATTTTGCTCTCCTCTCTGTTAGCAGCAGGACAACTTTTAACCCCATTTCACAGGTGAGGAAATTGAGGCCCGGATTGGACACCACCATCTGAGCTTGGAATAGAGCCCTCATCTCTTTTGTCACTGAAGGTCCCTGTCCTTCTGGGTTAGGGTTGGGGAATGAGACTCTGCAGTGATGCTCCCTTCCATTCTGCCAGAGCCTGTCTATCTTCCTCAGTGGGTGGGGCTGTGGCAAAGGCTGGACAGGACATCAGGGCCCAGTGGATGTGGTGCCCAAGACCTAGACACTGACCTTGGCTGCTCCAACCCAGACATTTGAGATTCCGAGTCCAGGCCACTGAGCCTACTGGCTTTTGAGGATCTTTGGAACCGCCAGGCCCTGTGGGGCCAGCCACCCACATGGCCAGAGAGGAGGGGCCAGGCTGCCTTTTGCAGGGCCATGATAACCCGCAGGCCCTGTTCCAAGGTGGGGGTTGTGTAGGATTCTCTGTGCTCCAGAGGATTCCTGCATTTCGGCAGACACCTCATTATCCCTGTCCCAGCCCGCTGTGTCCCAGTGCCTCTGTAATCATATAGGCCCACGCCCATCAGCCAGCCCAGGGCCAGGAAATCACTCCCCTCCCATCCTCCGCCTTCCGTCTGTGGCTGGCCTAACGCAGCGCCTGCAGCCACTCGCTGTGGACCTCCTGCCTGCCTAACTGTCTCTCTCCTCTGTTCTCCTCTCCTGCTGCTGCCTGCTCTCGGGGCACTCGGAAGTGTGGCTGTCCAGCTGGGCTGAGTCTCCCAAGAAGGACGTGACAGGTACTGCATGCATGTGAACATGTGTGTTCCAGGCATGTGTTTGTGGGAGCTGGTGCCCACAGCCGCTTTCTGCATGTTTCCCTGTGATGTGTAGTGGCCTTTTATTGGCAGGTCGGGCGTCTGCCACTCACTGTGCCCGCTGCCTCCCTGGTCGGCCCTGCTTGGTTTTCAGATCCAGCCTTGGAGCCCTTCGAGGAGCGATAACCCTGTGGCACCGTATGTAAGCACATGTGCTCTGGACCTAGGGCGTGTGGGTGTGAGTCCCAGCTCTGCCGCGTCCTGGCCGTGCCGCCTTGGGTGGGTTGTGTAATCTCTCTGAGGGATGTCACGCTACCTCATGAGGAGCATAGCACACAGAACGCGCCCAGGTGACGGTGGGGCTCCCATCCCATCAGCTTCCGCTCAACTCAATTGGCCGTCCCAGTGATGCGCCAGCACGAGATGATTCATGTCATTTCAGGCATTTAAAGTGAAGCAGAGTGCTGAGGTCCCCGATGCCAAGCCTGGTTTCCAGTGATCTCAGGATTAGAGCTGGAGATTCAGGATTAGAGCAGGACAGTCCTGTGACTGTGACTGAGGAAGACTGAGGGTGGGCACAGTCCCCGTGCCCCAGTGGTCCAGAGCTTGGAGCTGCCTCTGGCCTCAGGAGCCTTTCAAGGGTTCTCCCAGCCTGGCCCAGCTGGTCCTCGGGGACTTGAGCCCTGGCCTGTGTCCAGGAAGAGCTGGACCGGGGGTCAGGGACTTGCCTTTAGCCTTTAGTCTTACTGGACAGTGGCAGAAAAACCAGTACAGCAGAGTCCTCAGCTCCTAGAGGGAGATGGTTGGGAGAGATATGGGATTTCCAGAAGGGTCTTCTAGGGGGCCCCTCCATTCCTGAAAGTGTTCCCACCTCCACCCCTCCAGCCCCAAACCTGAGAGCAGAGGTTCAGGCTGGGGGGTTGAAGGACATGGCAGGGGGCTGGGCCAACCCCAGGGATGACAGCCCAAGGCTCAGCTTTCCCCCCACAGCTGCGAGCAGGGACTGGGAGGGGGACGTCCCGGGAGGGGTTCAGAGGAGAGGAGAAGGCAGAGGGTGGGAGTGCGAGGCCGCCTCCCTTGCAGGCGTCCTCCCGGTGTTCCCTGTGCCGAGGGCCTGGGCCTGAGCTAATCGCTGGGCTCTAGTCCCTTTTTCCCCTCTCCACAAGCCAGTGAGCCAGAGCCCACTTGGCCCACAGCAATACATTCTATTCACCAAACGTATAGCTGAGGGGCCAGTAAGCCCAGTCCGGCCTGGGAGGAGCCAGTTGTGAGGGGCCGGAGGGACCCTGGTGGGGTGCCAGGGTTAGGGGTCATGGGGAGCCCGGGCAGAGGCCGCCCACGGGGCCCCCTTCTCAGCACAATCCCTGCTGTTTGGCGCAAGAGGCCCAGGGGAGGCAGTGTGGGCCCATGGGAAGCCCAGCCAGACTGGGAGTCCAGGGCCGGAGTCTCAGGCTGCTTGCCAGGTCTCTCTGGGCCTTGATTTCTCCATCTGGAATGCTGGAGAGTTCTAGGAGACAGAAAACTCAGAGGTGAGGGGCTGAGGCAGGAGATACCTGAGATGAGGGTCCTTGGCAGCTTAGCCCCGCACCCACCCTGGAGGGGGCTCTGATCTGGTTCTCCCAGCTAGCAAATGCCCGCTGCCTGCCTGGAGTAGGATCTGGGGGAGGCAAGTTGCAGGGAGGCCTGGGTCTCCCTGCCCCACCTTCTCCTGATGCCTGCCACCCTTGGCCTGAGCTGCCTGCTGGTTCTGAAGCTGCAGAGGAAACAAAACCTCCAGCTCCTTCCCAAATGCCCCATTCCCCGTTTGCCTTGTAAACAACTACCTGCAGCTTACATAGGGCGTTAGCCCCTGTCACTTCGTTCCGTGCTCAGAACAACCCCGGGAGGTAGATACTTTATTGTTCCTGTTTACAGATGAGGAAGCTAAAGCTGGGAGAGGTTACCTCTCCTCTCTGGGGTCACACAGCCAAGAAGGGCAAAGCAGGACTGGACCTCAGACCCTTCGACTCTAATTCTAAGCTTTTGCATCGTGACTCTCAGGTAATCATCGTGTCCGTTGTCATGTCTTATGGCACCAGTCCTGGGGCATCAGCTCTTATCAGGGAGACTGTCTCAAGCACATGGTCTGGTTTGGGAGCAGTTCCCACCAGCAAGTCCCTCAGGGAGCAGGAGCGAGCACTGTGGCTGCAGGGATCAGAGGCCTCCTGGAGGGCAGAGATGCTTGGGGAGAGTTGGGATTGGGAGAGAGAAGGGAAGGCTTTCCAAGTAGGGGCCAACAGCTAAAGCAAAGGCTTGGAAAGTAAGAACCTGCACAGAACAGTGTTGTTGGCATATAGTAGGTGCTCAGTACACATGTGGTGAATCATGATTATTGCATGGAATGGTGGGGGTGGAGTGTCAGGGAACGTGGGGAGCTCAGATTGGCAAGAAAGACTGGGTTTAAATTTGGCCTTTATTCCACAGGCAACAGGGAGCCATAGAAGGTGTTAGACCAGGGGACTGGCTTGGCAAAAGCCTAGTTTAGAAGTTTAAGTTGGCAGCCAGGATCAGGCAGGAGCCAGGGTTCCATCCAGGTGGTAGTTGGAGGAATGCGGGGGTGGGGCAGGGGTCCTGCAGACCCCCAGGGCCCCAGCAGGTCCAGCCAGGGGGCTCTAATAAAGCACAAGAGTCTGTCCCTGGACAAGACTCATGCCAAGTCCCCTTCCAACCTAGGAGAGGCTGTAGTCTCTAGAAGGGGGACACCCCTTCTCCCTGCTGCTGCCAAGCCCTTCTCATCTAAAGGCTCGAGGCCCCATCCACTGTCCCCTCCTCCCTCAGGCAGACTCCTCCAGCCCCCGGTTCTCTGGGCCTTGGCTGGGAGGGGATCCAGAGCAGCCTCTGTGGGATGACATCACCGCCCACTGCCCGCCGGGCCTGCGAGCGGTTTCTCATCTGGATACCTGCTCCCAGCTGCCGCCGCGCGGGCAGGCAACACCCTAAGAGGCTGCTGCCAGAGGACCGAGCTGGGAGCCTATGTGTGCTGGGGGAGGGGAGGGCAGCCAGAAGGACAGAGTGCGTGTCTGCGTGTCCATCCCACAACCTTTGCAGTAGCCTCCACAAAGCGCCGCAGCCTGTCCATGTTCTCTAATGCCTGGAGAGCGCTTTCTTAAGTTTTCTACCTGTCACCCAGAGTGTCAGCCTTCAGAAGGCTCGGGCCAATTTTCCAGGAAGGCTGTGGGGGCAGGGGTGTGGGTGGGTGTGTGGATTTTCCTCCACTTTGAAATCTTGCCTCAGATTTTCTTGGCTTGGATGGAAATGTGCTGATGTCTCCCCACTCTCCGGCACCTCCTCCTTTCCTCTCTAGCATCTTCTAGCACAAGCCCAGAGCTCCCTGCTCCTCCTCACCGCTGTTTCCCCTCCCTCCTCTTTCTCTGAGTTCAATCACGGACTTTTCCCGTATTTCGGAGGTGAGGCCCCACCCGGTTTGTGCATATTGACTCAACAAACCAGCAAATCACTCTGTTCATCTGTCTGCCGGTTGGGTCCTTTGTTTTACTCATTCATTTCGCAAACCAAGCAGGCACTGTGGTCAAGAGAGGTGTCGAGAGTCAACAAGAGGCCCGTACTCCAGTCTTTATTAAGCACCAACTGTGTGCCACGTATTTGGGGATATGATGAGGCAGGGCCCTTCCCTGGGGACCCAGCAAAGGCTGTGTACCGTTTGGAAGTTGAGATCATAAGCGATGGCATCAGGTGGCCTTGGTTCAATCCCACCTGTGTGACGTTAGGAAAATTGCTTGCCCCCATGCGGCTCAGTTTGCCCATGTGTAAGATGGAGCTCCAACAGGACCTGCACATAGGGTGGTTGTGAGGATCATGTGACACAGCGCTGGGCGCATGGCGCTGACAAAGGCTTGCTGGTGCTATCGCTGTGATCTGGGCACTCTCAGGACTTGGAAGCTCTGCCCTGCTGTGGAACTCCTCTCTTCTGTTTGTATCTTGAGTCTTTCCAACTTTTCTCGCCCAGTGCCCCCCCAGCCTGGGCAGGGAGCCCCCCTGTTTATCACAGGATGGAGGCTGGCCCTTTTCCTGCCGAGTGTTGGCCGTGGAGGCCCCAAGCCCAGTGCCGCAGGACAGGCCCAGCACTGCTGTGCTGTGCCTCAGGGGCACAGTGGGAGGTAGTCTGTCATCGCAGTGCCCAGTGCTGCCGTGCCCAGCTGGCAGGGGCAGGCACAGAAGCTGGCTGCATCCGAGTGCAGAGGCGGGCGGGCCCTGCTGCCCAGCTGTTGTTTGCATTTCTGCATGAAACACTATCCTGGCTTTGGAGGGGCTGCCTGGGATTATGCATGTGCGAATCCATGGGGCATGCCTCAGCTGGGACAGAGTCCCTCTGAGTCTCCACAGGGCTCAGCTGGGCCTGTAGGGCCCACACCTCCTAGGAGAAAACTGCTGGGGACAGTGGGTTTCTTTCCCCTCCAAGGAGGACCTCTGTGGGGTTTCCCAGAGTTGTGTGGCCGTCACCACCTACCCTAGAGTGGATGGAGCCTCCCCACGGAAGCACCCAAGGACCTAAGCAGTGCTTTTCACTCCTGGCTGCATACCAGCACCAGCGGGGCACAGAGGGGGTGTCTAGAAATACTCATGCCGGGGCCCCAGAACAGTTAAACCTGGCTTTCTGGAGCCCAGGCGTCAGCATTTAAAGCTCCCCAGGTGATTCAGTGCTACCAAGTTGAGGATCATTGTGCTAGAAGAATGAGATGAATGGAAACAAATCAGTGGCAGTTGTTCTGTAATGGAAAGACAGATGGGCTTGAACCTAAACAAGTACTGAGTGCAGACGGTTCTCTCCATACCAGCTGTGGGAGCTGGGGTGTGTCTCACACCCTCTCTGGGTCTCTGATTAGTCATTTATGAAAAGGGCAGATAAGAGGGGTATCGCTTGGATGAATGGGGCAGTAAATGTGCCTGGCACATAACGTCTGCCAGGTTAGACTCGGGTGTGCAGGACGGGAAATGTGGCTGCAGGCTGAGGCACCAGTGGGGCTGTGTGGAGCCTGGAGACCCTCTACCATTCTGTAGCCAGGCTAGTGGTGTGAAGCCTCCAGGCTTCAAGGAGATTGGCAGACATGTAGTTCAGAGATTGTACTGGGAATTTCCTTTGGGCTGAAGGTGGTCTGGGAAGGCTTCCTGTAGGAGGTGACTAGTCAGTCCCTGGCTTGCCGATCCTTTCAGCTCCTAGCAAGGCATGTAATGTCTTGGGTTTCTTATTCTCACTCATGTCCTAATGATGGTGATGGTAACAGTTGAAGGCCTGAGAGGTTCAAGGAGCATATCCAGTGCCACACAGCTAGTGAGCTGAGACAGGCCTGTCCAGCTTTGGACCCAGCCTGTCCACTTTCTAGCCTGGTGCTTGCTTAATGAATGTTGCACCGGTCCAGTGGCTGAGGAGGACAGAGAAGTCACTTGCTCTGGGATCCTGGGGCCCATGTGCCCACCCTCTGCTGTGCCCAGCTTTTGACCCCTCCGCCCCTGAAACCACCCAGGGAGGGCAGCTGGAGGCTGCTGGGCCTGCCCACAAGCCCCGCACTACATTTAACAGCAGAGGGAGACTGAGGCAGTCTCCGTGTGGTGAGAGGGCAGCGGCCAGGCTGGGCCATCGGGGCCCAGTTGGAAATGGGGCTTAGGGGGGCAACCCTGGGCTCCTGAGCCGGTGAGTCTGTGAGCCCGAGGGCAGGGACTGCCGAACTTGAGGAAAAGCTGGCAGGGGGCGGGCTGGGCTCGCTGGGGCTGGGACTTTCTTCTTGGGTTTCAAGTAAACAGTCTGGGCCTCCTCCCTCCCCTGCTTCCACCCCCTCCCCTGCCTCCACCCCCGGCTCCTCATTCGACGGGTCTCATGTGTTTCTATTTAAGGGTTGCTAGTAAGCCCCGGTGATTGGCGGCCTCAAACCCTCTTGACTCCTCGCCTGGGCCCTGGAGAAGTTCTCTCCCGCGCTCCTCTCCCGCTCCCGCCCTCGCCCGCTCCCGCCCGAGGGAGCGGGGCTGCCTTGTCTCTCTCGCTTTGCAGGGCTGGGGGTCGAGGCAGGAGCCTCCTCCTAGCCTGTCCCGCTTCTCCCCTCCTGCTCTCGACTTCAGCCCTCATGGGCCGCCCGCCGCCCTCCCCTCGCGCCCCTGCTGGCCGGAGAGTCTGGAGAGACCACGGCGGCCCCAGGCCTCTCCGCAGACGCCCTCATGCCGGGCTGTGACTAACCCGTCCACAGAAGCTTCTGCTAAGTTCCCTCAGCCTCCGCCTCCTCCTCCTCCTCCTCTGCCTCTCTCCTCCCCTCCTCCACTGTCCCCTCCCCAGTCCCCCTGGCTCCCATGTCCCCCGGCCCCCGCAGTGCAGCGGGCCGGTGTGGGGCCTTGCTATATGGCCTGTCCTTGGGGCCCAGCGAGCTGCGAGCCCGGGCTGCGGGCTGCCCCTCGGAGCAGCACTGGCGACGGAGCAGCCTCCCCCGAGGAGGCCGATGGACAGGGGGCGCCCTGGCCGCGGGGCCATGGCTGGCCGCTGGCTCACCGCGTGCTTTCTGCCCTCGCCAGGTGCCGACACCAACGCCGAGCCCATGATCCTGGAACAGTACGTAGTGGTGTCCAACTATAAGAAGCAGGAGAACTCGGAACTGAGCCTCCAGGCCGGGGAGGTGGTGGATGTCATCGAGAAGAACGAAAGCGGTGAGTGCCCCGCCGGCGGCTGTCCACTCGGCTCCGGCCTGGCTGCTCGGCCAGGCTGGTTTTTGTTCCTTCCTCCTCCCCCACCACTGCAGCTATACGTTATTTCCATCTGGCAGGGAGAGGGCTGAGGAGGCTGAAGTTTCCCCCTGTTGGTTTGGGCTGCAGGCCAGCAGTTTGCCTGGTGGTGGAAGAATGTCTCCCCTGCCCGGGGTAATTAACCGGCTTGTGTTAACGCAAGGCCAGGGCAGCAGCCACAGGTATACCCGTCCAGCTCCTGCTTGGGGTCCCCATGCCCTCTGAGGCCCATGGGGAAGGTGGCTTTCAGCTTGGGGTACCCAGCAGCAGCTTCCCCTGTCGGGGCCGTATTCCAAGCCTGGGTCCAGGCAAGGGCAGGAGAATGCAGCCAGCTGGTAGGGAAGACGGCCAGAACGTCACTGTGGGGTCCAGGGTCCCCAGGCCCATGGCGAGTTGTTTGAGGAAGGGCCAGGCCTGGGGGAGTTGGCGAGTGCCTGGCTGGTGAGCTGACTGCCCCCTGCTGAGCTGGAGGCCCAGGACCTGGGAAGAGGGCCCAGATGGGGGATGAAGCCAAGTCTCCAAGCCAGGCAGGGTC
This sequence comes from Lepilemur ruficaudatus, assembly GCA_963574885.1. NCBI lineage: Eukaryota > Metazoa > Chordata > Mammalia > Primates > Lepilemuridae > Lepilemur > Lepilemur ruficaudatus. The sequence continues at coordinate 120,697 of CAUYRT010056159.1, forward strand.
CTGCAGCAGATACAGGGGCCATGCTGCCAGCTGCCAGGGGGTACTGGTTTGAAGGTTCTTGCAGAGTGGGCCAAAGTGCCTCGGTGTCCTTGCCGGCAGGAGTCACAGCAGGTGGAGAGAGGAGAGCCCAAGTCTATCAGTCCCCAGGTGCAGGCCCATCCTGCCCCTACAGTGCCAGGGATGGGACTTGAGCCCAGGACATCCATCAGCAGTTGTCCACAACCTGCTGGGGCTTGAATTGGCTCCTGGGATGTTTTGTTTTAGTTTCGATTTGCTGCGGGGAAGGCCCCTGTGTCCAGGCCTCCTCGGACTATTTGGTGGACACTTCTAGGGGGGAGGGGCCTGTTCTCCGCTCCTTGTCCTACTCTGTCCCCTTCCAGTATTTTGACATCTGAAAGGAAGGCAAACCAGAGGACCATGGTGCCCAATCTGTAGATAGCATAACTGAGGCTCAGAGAGATTGAGGGGAAGAAAGTCTCCCAAGGTCATTCAGAATTGGGGTGTTCCTGATTCCTATGCCTCTGGGGGAGCAAGGAGCTGCAGGGATGCTGAGGAAATCCCAGCAGGCCTCTTAGGGGAGGTGGGCTCAGGAGAACAGAGCTGTGATGCCAGTGTAGACCTGACTCATGACCCTTCTGGGTCTGCGGTCTTCATAGCCTGTTCTCCTCTCAGGTTAGCCTCTGCCCTTGTGTCGGAGTCATCACCAGTGTGGTCAACAGTGACAGTTCCCACCTGGCAGAGCCGTGTCCCCGGTGCCCACACTGATCTCCTTCCTACACAACTTTGCGCCCAGCATTTGTCATGCTAACAGCCCCACCTCCTTGCTTCCAAAGAAAGCTAGCAATGCTATGGGGGTCTGGCTCTGGAAACCCTAAGCACCTTGAGACCCAAAGGAAGGGATCTCTGATGGTGAAATGGGAGACCCCAGGTAAAGGAGGTGTTTGTTTTGGAGCTTGCACCAGGAAAGTATAAGGTCGGGTCTTCTCAGAAGTTCTGGCTTATGGACCCTCCTGCCACCTTACCTGCCCTGTCTCAGCTCCGCAGCTGTATACCTCTTGAGCAGCAGGAGGTAGTGAGCCCCCTGTGTCTCTGAGAGACAGCCAACTGGCCAGGGTGGCTGAAGAGGAGACACCACATGAAAGAAAGTCCATCCTGCTTTAAGACCTCTCCCTCCCTATCCCATATCCAGGACCCTGGGAACACTTGGAGTCCTGCCCAGGAGTGGGGGAAGGAGAGCCTTGAAAATGTGGGGGTCTGTGTTAGGCTTGGAAAAGGTGTGGAGACACTGCTGTCCTGAGGTGCTCCTGATGGCTGTGTGAGGTAGCCCAGGTACCCTGGCTCCTCATTGCCACCCATGGCCAGAGCCGCTCAGTCTGGCACACAGACCCTATGAGGGAGCTCTGTTCTTAGAAGTAGGATTCTACCTTCCAGTTGCTGGCTGGGTAGCTTCAGGTCCCTTAACTTCTCTTGGCCTCAGTTATTCCTTCTGTAAGATAGCGGTGACCTTGTGGCTGCTTGGAAGTGGGGGCTGGAGCAACTGACCTTCCTGAACGCTTTCCCAGGTCTGAACTCCGTGGCTGGGTGTGGGATAGAAAGAACCACCCCAAACGTGGCTTTTCCACTTCTCTGGGAGTTGAGTATCTTTATCACAGAGGAACCTGGAATGCTGTGCCTGCCTATGCAAACCCACCCTATCTGTTGCTATCAGAAACCAGGAGGCATGGAGTATACACCAGCTTAACCAGAGAAACTAGTGGGTGGAGGGGAGGAGGGAAGAGGGCCAAACGACAGATCCTTGGGAGGTGGTTCCTGATCAGGGAAGCTGGAGGCTGACGGTGGGGGTGTTGGGGAGAGGAGGCGTGTTGTGCATCCTGTGAGCTGGCTTTGGAAGGAGTGGTGAGTGAGGCTTCTGAACTCTGGAACAAAGACCCAATTGTGATGCCTTTGACCCTGGGATGTGGTGGGCGTGTTGAGGCATTTCCATTTGCATTGTTGGGCCACAGCCCCAGTCAGCACCATCCCTGCCTCCTGGCCTCGCCTTACCCACTGGGTGCCAAGACTCTGCCTGTGTCCCTCTCACTTGGCTGGCTGTCTCTCAAGTAAAATGTCCACGGAGGGATCCAGCCACCTCTGGCCTGCTCATCAGGACCACTGTGCCTTCTCATTGGTCTAAAGAGAGATGTGTCTGGAAGGTAATTCTCAGTCCTTAAACAGTAAATACCAGGTGCCCGTCCATACACTTCTCATGCATCATTCTTCTGGGATCATGGAACAATCCCATACAGTAGAAGGCATTTTAGCCATTTTGTGGCTGAAGCAACAGGCTAAAAGGTTAAGTAACATCCCTGGAGTCCAAGAACTGAGATCTCTCCTCAACAGAGGCTGGGTGTGGAAGCCCAAGTTAGCAATGCTGTGGGCTGGTTGAGATGACCGCAGAGCTCCCTGGAACATCCTTGTGGAAGGATGCTTCTGTATCTCTCCTGTGGTGCTCATAGGTAGTAGGAATTTATATTAATTGATCCATTGAACTTGGGGGCAGGGAACAGCTGAGAGTATCTGAGCAGCGTACCCAGCACTGAGGATAAGCCTATTCTAGGGAAGAGAAGTTAAAGAAACCCAAAGCAGGACCAAGTGGCTTTAGGGAAAGCATTTTTGATCAAGCAGTACGCCTGGGGCCCCGCCAGAAAAGGACTCTTTTTCTCCACTGTTCCAACAGGGACACATAGAGCAGAAAGATTCAATAGCTTTGGTAGCTTTGCACCCAGCAGGCCATACCAGAGCATGCAGCAGCCATTGTCTTTGGAAACCCCTCCACCCTTGACATCAGCAGCAGCGCCTGAGAGCCTTCTTTGTAGGACATTCTTGTGCCCCAAAGACCACATTGGCTTTACTCTCCAGCAGGCGTATAATGGGGTCTAATTTCTGGCAGGGTGGTGATGTTGGGGTCCTGGCCACTCTGATCACAGTATTGAGCAAAGCTGCCTCCAACTTTCCAAGATTGTTTCCTTCTTTTCAGGACTACAGGCCAGGGGAGGAAGTGGGGAGATGAGTCAACAGAATTTCTCCTGACTCAACTTTCCTTCTCTGAGTCTTTGCTTATTTCCTGACATCAGCGTGATACATTGGGAGTTCCTAAATTTCCTTGGAAGCAGGGAATTTTGAGCTCCCCTGGTCCCTCTTTTTTTTTTCTTTTTTTTGTTTTTTTTTTTGTTTTACAGACAAGAAAACTGAGCCTTAGAGAGTTTGAGTCTTCTCTCCCCTCCAGAGTCAATGCTTTAGCCCCAGTTGAGTTGTAAGCAGAGAGCATAAATGTCACTCAGACTTTCTCAAGAGATTATTGGAAGGATATAGGAAAATCTTACTGAACCCAAGGGTGAGAAGTAAATCTCAGCTTTGGAGGCTGGGGCTGGGAGCCACAGAAAGTGAGCACAAGTCAAGGCAGCTATTCTGACTCTCTTGCGTACCACGTGGATCTAAAGCACAGCTGTGCTCTTCTCCTAACTGCAGACCAGCCTGCCTTTTCTTCCCATTCACTCATGGCAGCAGCTTGTTTGCGTGGTGTTGGTTTGTCAGTGCCAGACTATGCGTGAGTTTTCAGTTGAGAAAGCTACCAACAATTGACCATGGCCTCTGATCCTCTGAGCACCATATTTGAAATTTGAATCTGATTGGTTCCTGGCTAGCCAATGGTTTGGCAGACCGTAGATCGGGTGTCCAGCCCTAGTCCAATCAGTTGTGTCCAAGGGAAGCACTGCAGAACGTAAACACGGCTACCTAATGAACCTCTTCAGCAATAGCTGTTAGTGGGAAGGTTTTAAAGAAGGGAGATATTGAGGGGTGGGAGAAGATACCAAAAAACATGGTGGCTACAACTATTTTATTTGTTCAGCAGCTATGTGTGTGGTAGAGTGAACAGAGGTTCTAGAATTCCAATACCGGGTTTAAGATCTAAGGCTACACTGATATAAGTAGAAATCAGTTTGTGTTTTGATGGGTAAAAGGGGGCAGCGATATGTCCCCATGGGCTTTTTGTAAGGGAGAAATACCCTGTACACAGTATTCATTTATTCACTCATTTCATAGTTCTTGAAAAGTGCCTCTGTCCCAGGCTCAGTGCTAATTGGGAACGTACCCAGGAGGTTCCTGCCTTTATGGAGCTTAGAGTCTAATTGATGTGAGCCCTCTGGGCACTTAATGGATAGACTGTGTTGTAAGACTGGGATAGCTTCACAGACTTTCCTTTGTCTTAATGGATTTTATTTATATTTTCTATGTCTTTTGCTTAGATTCTGTGCTTACTAAGGAACCACCTGATTGCTAATTCAGACTGCCAAGTTACCCTGCTCCTAGAAAAGAGGTGTTGCAGTGAAGATAGGATAGGCTGCTTCTATTTTTTTTTTTTTTTTTTTTTTGCCCGGGCTAGAGTGCCATGGCATCAGCCTAGCTCACAGCAACCTCAAACTCCTGGGCGCAAGCAATCCTTTTGCCTCAGCCTCCCAAGTAGCTGGGACTACAGGCATGCGTCACCATGCCCGGCTAATTTTTTCTATATATTTTTAGTTGGCCAATTAATTTCTTTCTATTTTTTAGTAGAGACAGGGTCTCGCTCTTGCTCAGGCTGGTTTCAAACTCATGACCTTGAGCGATCCACCTGCCTCTGCCTCCTAGAGTGCTAGGATTACAGGCGTAATCCACTGAGCCACTGCGCGCCCGGCCGATAAGCCTGATTTTTTGTTTGTTTCTTTTTTGTTGTTGAGACAGGGTCTTGCTCTGTTGCCCTAGCTTGAGTGCAGTGGCATCATTATGGCTCACTAGCTCACAGTAACCTCAAACCTCCTGGGCTCAAGTGATCCTCCTGCCTCAGCCTCCCGAGTAGTTGGGACTACAGGGCACAACACCACACCTGGCTTTTTTAAAATTATTTTTATTAGAGATGGAGTCTCACTGTTGCTCAGGCTGGTCTTGAACTCCTGACCTCAAGTGATCCTCCTGCCTTGGCCTCCCAGAGTGGTAGGATTACAGGCTGGAGCCACTGTGCCTGGTCTGTTTCTTTTTGAGACAGGGTCTCTCTTTGTTGCCTGAACTGGAGTGCAGTGGCATGATGATAGCTCAGTGCAGCTTTGAACTCTTGGGCTCAAGCAATCCTCTTGCCTCAGCCTCCTGAATAGCTGTGACTACAGATGAGCGCCACCATGCCAGGCTAATTTTATTTTTTGTAGAGACAGGTTCTTGCTATGTTGTCCAGGCTGTTCTGGAACTCCTGGCCTCAAGTGATCCTCTTGCCTTGGCTTCCCAAAGTGCTGGGACTCTAGACATGAGCCACTTTGCCCGGCCCATGTAAGCCTGCTTTTAATCTTGATTTGGTCACTTCCTGTGGTTATCCTGGGAAAGTTTCTTAGGTCCTCTAAGCATCAGTTTCCTTACCTATAAAATGGGGGTAATTTTACCCACAGCTATAGGGTTGCTGATTCAAAAGGAACTGAGTGCTTAGTATAGGGCCTGAAACACAGTGAGTGCTCAATGTATGATAGCCACTAGTAAGACCACTGGACTGAGACGGGGCAGCTCTGCTACAGATGGACCCTGGGGCCCACAGGGGGCCAGTTTCCCTCTCGTGGCATCTATTTACCCACCTGGCTACAGACTGGATTGTCTGAGCACTGTCTCAGCCCTGAGGGTCAGTGAGGTGCGTATGGCAGCAGGGAGTTTACTGTAAGGCAGTGAGGCCAGGATAACCTGTTCTGAGGCCAGAGTCACCTCCCTAGACTGATTGCTTGGGTAGCTGTTCTGGACTGAGCCTATGACAGGAAGAAGGGTTAGAGACAGAAGCCAGGTCCCATTGGTGACCCAAGAGCAGGAGCCTCATGGGATCAGGGGCTTTCATGCAAGGCTCGGGGGAGGAGAGGCCAACCCGTGACATCCTGGGGCCGATGATCCCTCAGTGGCTCTGTTGCGTGGTGCAGAGCTGAGGTGCTGGGGGTGGTGAGGACTGGCTCAGTTGGGAAGGCTTTCTGGGGGAGTAGGAAGCACAGAGAGGGGCATGGGGGCAGTGGGGCCGAGACAACAAAGCAGAAAAAAAGAAGGAGCTGAGCAGCAGGGGCGGGAGGCGTGGGCCATGAAAGCTGCTAAGCAGAGAGCCCCCCCAGAGGGGTGGGCCTCGAAGCAAGCCGCCCTGCTACGGGGAGGAGGATGGCAGGGGAAGGTGTGGTGGGGCCAGAGGCTCTGCAAATAGCACTTTCCTCCAGCTAGATCTGCAGGTGCTATCGTCAGGGAGGCATCCAGCGTTTGTCAGCACTGAGCGCTGCCAGCCACCTGCGTGGAGCCAGCTGCCAGGCAGCTGGGTGGGGCAGCAGGCACAGGGGTGTTCTCTCTACCACACTTCCACTCTGCTCGGGCTGGACATGCTGAGCAGCCAGTCACTGTGACCTGCATTGGCTCTGCAGCCCTTTTGTGTCCCACACTCCTCTGAGGCCATTTTCTTTGAATAGTCATTCCTGAGCAAAAGATGCGATTCGGTAGTAGTCTCAGGTGTGGCTTGTTTGGTCATGGAAGTCCAGCTGAAATGCCAGAGTGACATCACCCACTCATCCCAGCCTCAGCCTCAGGGCAACACCTGGCTGCCTTCCCTTTTGGGGGACAGTTTTCCTCTGGCTCTGTTCATGGGCATCTCCAAAATGCTGTTTTTCCAGGTTTGAGCACCTGGGGACCCCATTAACCACACTGCCCAGGCCCCCAGCAAAGCCAGTCTTCAGGTGGTCAGTCAATCATCTCTAAAGCCATATTAGCTGACTAAGTGACAGGCTGGGATCCAGAGGTAACAGTGAACAACAAAGCCCTGGTCTCATGGGGCTCAGATATAGCCGAGAGACACATTAACAAGTAGACCAAGAAAATAATTCTAGATGTTGGAAAGTGCAAGGCAGGAAATAAGCGGGCACTGTGGTAGCCAGTGAGCGGGGAGCAGGGACAGAGTGTGGTCAGGGTGGGCCTCTGTGCAGAGGTGCTGTTGAAGCCGAGGACAGATAGGTAGCTGCGTGGAGGAAGCAGCAGAAGGCCTGCTGGTCTGGGAGGGCAGTGGGGAGCAAGGCAGAGAGGGAAGTGGGAGCCAGGTGGTCCAGGTCAAGGGATGTTATTTTGGGCATTGCTGTCACTGGACGCCAGATTGGAGCCCTACAGTAGAGCCGACAGAGCAACCCTACTCCCCTGACCCAGACACACCTTTGCACGGGTGCCAGCGAGCAGGCAACTCCAGAGGCCTCTGCCCACCCCAACACACACATACACTGCCTCGGTCCCCAGCAGAAGTGACAGGTCGCAACCCCCACCCCACCGTCTCCCAGCTGAAGTGCAGGAAAAAGATCTCCCCACACAACATTTCCTCCACTCTTACATAACAGATTTCGGCAAAGTGTAAAGCAAACACTTTCTGGGGTCTATAATTTGTCAGGACCTCAGGGAATGTGGCTTGAGAAATGGCCCCTCCCTTGTTCTTTCCCCAGCTCCCCGTGCGGCCTCGTGGTATTGCACACTTCAGCAGTTGGGTTTTCAGTAATCGCTCTGGTGTGGGGAATGGTGACCACCCTCGTCCCTAGCAGCATCTTTGCAGATTCCATAACTTCATCCTCTGGGTTCTCACTGCTGACCTAGAATCCTGGCCTTGTTGCAGGGGAGCAGCGGGGTGACCCAGTTAACCCAGATGGCCTGCAGAGTCTGGGGCGTGCCAGTGTTCAGGGGCTCCCTATCCCAGGAACTGAGCTGTCGGATCCCAGGAAAGGGTGGGAAGCTTCTGGTGCATATAACCCCCACGTTCACTTCTCCCTATGCTCAAATGACATTGGTTTTGATTCGTTTAATTGTCTCAGCCCGAGCTCTCCATTTCCCTTCCTTGTTGGGCACCTCTGAGGCTCATGCTAAAGTTTGTTTGCCTCCCCTAAGTTCTCATTGGATTAGATTGTGGGGAAATGGCCCAGGAGCACCATGGGAGCAAGAAAGAGCCAAAGGCAGAGTGAGTCTGCCAAGGCCTGGCCATAAGTGGTCAAACCATGACTGGGTCCTGGAGCCTGGCGTGCAATAGCAGATCCCTTGCTCCTTATCATCTGGCCATCGGCGTTGCCACAGACCGCTCTGGGATTGCCATGTCCTGGAGCCTTGTGTTTCGAGGAAAGCTCCAAGCACAGTGGCAAGAGCCTTGCTGGAGGGTCATCAGACCAGGCAAGGCCACCTGGTGATGTGCCCACTTTTGCTAGCTAACTGGGGATTTTGAACTTCTTTCAAAGTGATCTCTTTCTGAATCACAATATCTTATGTTGTGTAAGATGTAAAACCATGTAGCCTATAAAACATCTTGGCAGGAGGCAGGGTGGATGTTGGCATTCGGTCTTTCCAAGGAGGATATTGAAGCTCAGAGAGGTGAAGTGACTTGCCCCAAGGTTACACAGCTGGGGGATAGGGCACGAGCTTCAAACACTGCAGTTTGGCCAGTGTTTGGAGAGCTGGGTGCTAACGTTACGGATTTTGCTGCTTTGGAAAGCTAACCCCCAGAAGTGCTTTGCTGTGTGAGTTCACTAGACCACAGAGCAGGAAAGCAGAGGTCAGTCCTGCTAAAGCCCTGCTGGGGTAGGAGAAAGGGGCAGCAGGTCAGAGAGAATCTAAAAGGGAAGGAAAGTGCGTTGGCATTGACCGAGTTTCTTGCAAGAGAGTTGTGTGACTGTTCCCACCTTTGGCTAACCAGGTCCGTGGGGAGGGGCTGGTCTGCAGGGGAGGCTGGGTGGGCCCGGCTGAGTGTATGAGGATGATGCTGATCAGGACTCCAGCCCACACTGCTGTGCCCTTGTTTCAACTAAACAGATCCATCCTGCCCCCTCCCCCAACCATATACCATCCCGAGAAAGACCTGCCTCCTTCCGCACCCTTCTCCCCGAGCACTCATCACATCTCGGCTCAGTGAAATCCTGCGTGCAGGGACTGCTCCTGTAGGATGCAGCTTGCTCATTCAGTCAATAAACATGAGCACCTACTGTGTGCCCGGCAGCATGCCCGGCACTGGGGTGCACAGTGGAGGAGAAGCAGCTGCCCCTGTCTTCCCACTGCCGAAGGTGACCACATTCTAGGGCTCCCTCTTCCCTGCAGGATAAAAGCCCAGATGTGATGAGTCAGTCATTTTCACTGTGCGCCTCCAATGTGCGAGGCAGAAAGCGAGGCGTGGCTGCCGAGGGCGGAAGGCCGGATGCAGAAGGATGGCGAGGTCTGTTCTGGGTGCTGGGAGTTTGCACAGATTCTGTAGGTTTGCCAAGAGACGGGGACAGCGCCTGGGTCGGGTGGTGGGGAAGCCTTCTGGAGAAGGTGGCTCTTAAACTAGGGGCAGACCTCAGGTGATTTTCGAGGCTCAAGGAGGAAGGTACTCAAAGCAGAGTGAACCTAAGTGACATGTGCAGAGGCGTGGAGGGTGGAGCGCACAGGTGTGACCTGGCACAGTGCCTGGGGTGCCTGAGAGAAGATGGTTCACCCAGTGGGAAACAGGCTGGAGGGGCGTGTCAAGTGCCTTGAAGAGCCTCAAATGTAGGTGAGACCCTTGTTCCTCTCTGCCACACTCAGGGACTGAGGGAGATGTTTCTCCTAGCCAGAGGAGCAACGGGGACCTAGAAAAGTGAGGCCACGTACCCGGTGTCATATAGTGAGTCTGTGGCAGGGCTGCCGCACGCCTGTGGGCCATTGGTGCAGAGATGGCTGTTTCCGAGGCCCCAGGGAATGGTGAAGCAGGTGCCAGGAGAGGTGAGGGGGGCGCACAGGGCTCCAGCTGCTCTCCCTGCTGAGCCACTGCCCCCCTGACCTGGGCCCTCCAGCCTCGTGCCAGGCAAAGGCACCTCCGCACCCCTGTGCTGTTGAAGAGACCCATCATTCTAATACTCCCCTGCAAGATCAGCATCAAACACCCCAACTGGAGAATGAGTCAGGCTGGGAGTGGGACAACGGTACACCCCAGGGCAGGTGGGGCTGTCCCGCAGCTGGCTGTGAGCCCCACTCAGACCCAGAGGCTCTGCGTCCTCAGCCCCTTTTGTTCCTGCCTTCCCCCAGGAAGGGCGTGAGGTTGCTGTTGAGCTTGGCCAGGCATCCAGTCCTGGTGTTTCTGGACACTCTGTCTTTCTCGGTTGTTTTCTGTACTTCTAATTGGAACCCTCACAAGGCCCTGCCTGCTCTCTGCTCAGCATGCTCACCATCTTCTCATTGTGGCAGGCTCTTGAGCGGCTGAGATCAGGGGGTGGCATGCAGGCGTGGCAAGGGTGCAGGGTTTGGAGTCTCAGACTCGAGACCCCAGACACCAGCACTTGCAGCATCGGCTACTTGAGTCTCCCATGCATGGCCTGGCCAAATAACCTTTCTGTGCCGGTGCCCTGGTAGGGCTTTCTATCACTTCCAGACACCCACTTCTTGCTCCTTACTCCTTGCTCCAGGTGTTGGGTCAAGGAATTGCCATTTGGCAATGTGCTCAGGGTGTCTTGTTCACGGGCAGAGCAGTGGCATGCTACCATGGAATGCCAGGCTTTGCATAAGAGGATCCTGGTCAGTCTAAGCTCTAAGCTCAGCCACCAAACAACTGGGTGACCTCAGGCAAGCCACTGTACCTCTCTGAGCTCCAGCTTTCCTCACCTGCAGATCAGAGGAGCAATTAGGAATGAAGACAGTGGCCCCGGTTGCTTTCCAGATACCAGGCCACCCCTCCCCTGACCATTGTGCTGGTACCAAGCTGGGTAAGAAGGAGGCTCTTTATCTCTGTAGTTCTGAGCTCCTAAGATTCCGCCTTACCCCTGGGCCCTCAAAAACAAGCCAGTTTTAGCTCAGAGGGAGCTGGCTGGGGAATGTGACCATGTTGGCAAGCCTTCAGCCAGCTCTCCCTAGCAGCCAAATGGGTCACTGGCTGCAAGCGTCCTTGGGTTTGTAATGATGATCACAGGGATTGTAGGCTCCTGGACACCTTTGGAATGGGCTTTGTGAGGCCAAATGCTTAGCAGATTAAATTTCCGGAGAAAGAACAGCTGAGAAATAGTCCTGAGCTTCCCTGAGCCACTTCTGTGCTATGGCAGTAAAAGGGTGTGTGTGTGCACACGGTATGTGTGTGTGTGTTTTCACCTAATGAGGGGCCTGGGGTGGTGGGCAAAGGGAGAATACGGTCTGACCCGCCTCTCTACCTCCTGTAATTTGTAACAGCCAATGGGGGCAGCTGGTGCTTGTCATGTTTTTTAGGACAGCACTGGGAACAGAAAGAATATGATGAGTGTCATGGAATTTCATGATAGGAGTTTGGGGTGGCTTCCCCCGCTTTTAAAAATAATGTTTTGAAGAGTTGCCCTGGAGAACTGCTGAAAGCAGAGAGGCCTATGGATGTTTTTGGTCATGTCAGATGAGGACAAGATTATCCAAGTGAGCGAGGGTGTCTCTCCCCATCAGCCGTGCCGTGGGGTTCCAGGGCTGCCCTGCCAGAAAGTGAGTAAAGGGCCCGTAATCACAAACAGGCCGGGATCAGTTACAACCAGAAGTATTACTTTAGGTCTTGGCTTTGGTGGGGAAGAATGCAGTTTTACTTGGCCCCCCCCCCCCCCGTCCTTCTCAAGTTAAACAAGGTCTGTGAAAGAAATCGCTCTGGGGCTGAAGAGCGGCTTGATGAGGGGCTGCAGGGGCCCAGCATCAGAGGGCTCCACTGACCCCACTGGGGTTGGGGCAGGGATTGCCTGGCCTAGTTGCTGCTCCCCCATCCCTCCTTGGGGTCAACTGGGGAATCCTATTTTCCCAGTGTTTCTTGTCTACCTGGGACCGCCTCACCTCTGTCTTGCCACCAGCCAAGCGTCCTGGCATTCTCTGTGTGCTCGCCCACCTTCACTGCATGTGTACGTGCAGGTCAGGTGGGGACAGAAAAGCAGTGGCTCAGCACATTGAGGTGGACCTTAACCAGTTCATGAAATAACAGAATACAGGGGCTCCCATCCCTCCTGGTTCTGACCCAGCACGGGGGTCCTGCTCCTCATCCCCTCCCCCTGCCCCACCCGGTGCCTCTGAGACAGGCATCAGATTGACTCCTCCGAGCGTGGGCATGTGTAACGCTGCCGCAGGAGTGCTGCCATCATGCGGGTGCGCTTCCCTTGGCATTGATAGATAACACAAGCAGGACCAAGGGTAGCCAGGACCTCACTGCCAACAGGGTGGAATTTTAACTAGTTGGTCCTTGGAGGAGGGAGAGGACCTTTGCACGTGGAGAATGAGGACCAAGGGGTCCACCCCACTGGCCCTCTTATCAGTATTTAACCCCCTACTTCTGCTTCCACACACCAGCCCTGTGTCCCAGGCCTCACTGCGCAGCCAGGCACAAGCTCACCTCCTTAGATTTAAAGGCATCCACTTTCATAGGGGCCAGAGCATCTTGTCGGTGCCAACATGGCAGCTGGGAAGAGGATTTGGACCTCAGGGGCCTGACCTGCCCTCCATGCCCCCCATGCCCCCATCTCTCGGCCCCTGTGGGGTCATCCCACTACCTCAGGGCTCTGGGAGGAGAAACTCCATTCTAGAAATGGTTTCAGGGTAAGGGCTGGATGGAGTCAGAGCCAAGTTTGGCAGGAACTCTGATCCAGAGACCAGGACAGAGAGCGTAGGGGATGGAGACATCCATGTTCCAGTCTAAGGGACAGACCAGAGCTGGGGAGCTGGAACTATTGACATGATTTTGCGACATTGCTCGCTTCTTGGGGAGTGAAGTTGTCGTCCGACATGGTTGTGGGCTGAGACCCAGCTGGGGCCTGCACCGACAGGGCATATTTAAAGGGGGGGAATGCTCATGGCTCCACCCCTCCTCCCCCCACCCCCATTCCTGTTATCTGACTCCATCCAGGCACCAACCTCCAACCACTTCTAGAGTAATCTCTTCTCCAAGGGCCCAGCGATGGTGGGGGTGACCCGCTGGAAGCTGGGAGGTGGGAGTATGGGGGGCAGACCAGATGAGTGACTTCCCCCAGCTTTCTGCCCCATCTCCCTGCCCTCGGGTACGAGGACCTGCTGCTGCACTGTGTGGTAGGGTATGGCAAAGGCTGGGCCTCACTCAGACTGCAGAAAACAGAGCCAAGCAAACACGCACGTGTGTCATCAGGAGCTAGAGATCAGACGTTTGCTCATCCATTCGTTCATTCAGTTATTCCCCAGCCTTTACTCCCTGCTGTGTGCCAGGCACAGAGGTCAATAAGGAAGGCTTGATCCCCATCCCTGTCTGAAGGGGAAGCAGACAGTTACCCGCTCTGACCCAGCTGAGGGGGCCGTGGTTGCTGGCCGGTTGTGGGGCAGGGTGGGGGATTCTGCAGGCTGCTCCCCTTTGTGTATTGGGGTGGGAGGCACCAGAGACCAGGTAGTGTGGGATGAGCTGGATCAGTCATTGGTGCTCATGGGTGTCAGTCACCACTGCCTGACCAATCAGTGTAACTGTGGAGAGTCTCTAGAATGAGAGACCTGGGCTGGACTAGGGGAGTATCTGGCTTAAGTACGGCCTTTTCTTCTCAGATTGGGGTAGGGTCTATACCAGACCAGTTCTTGAAACCAGGAAGACAAGATAGTCTTCAGACCCAGCCACAGCTCCAGGGTAGTTATCCCAGGACAGGGGTATGTAGGGCTGAAGTCAGACCCATTTGCTGCTTTCTGGAGACTTTATATCAGAAACCTATGGGAAAGGCAAGAAAGAGATTACTGAAATAACCTCTTATATGCTGGGCAAAGAGCTAACCACCCTTTTTCCTGTTGTTATCACCACTGCCCTGTGAAGTACAGGCATCATGACTGCTGTTTCTCAGACGAGAAAGCCAGCGGCCAGTTCTTCCCTGCATGCTGCCTCTTGGTCGATGCGCTATGGTTCTCCGCAGGTCCTGAGGTGATCACCAGGGTGGGAGGAACTGTTTTTGGTGTAGCTGTCTCTCTGCTGCCTTCTAGGGGCTGAGGGAAACAGGTCTCCGGGACTGCCTGTCCCAGAGCCCGAGTTGTACCCAGCTTGGAAGAGGGTTTTGTCTGTGCTCCGTGTATGAGAAGCCATGGTGCCAAGAGTCCCAGTGGAGGCCTGCAGGCCCGTGGGGCTGCCTTGAGTGGGCTCGAGAGGTGCCGCTCATGGCATCCCTCTGCATTCCTCCAGAAACCTCACCCAGGGTGTGGGCTTGTCCCTGGTGACTAGCCTGTAGGGCCTCCCTGAGCTTCGGTTTTCCATTCCTGTAAGGGGAGAGGCCCAAATGGAAATGGCCCAGTCTGATATCCAACCAGAGTGCAGGAGCCCAAGCTCTCAGGGCTAGGAGTATCAGCGTACTGGGTGATCCTGGGCAAGTTATGCAACAAGCAACAAAAATCTCTGTGCCTTGAATTCTCGTAAGCAAATCCCCCTGGGTGCTGTGAGAGGTGCTTCCCAAAATTGATGAACTGAAGAAGGGAACATTGCCCAGGGCCTGATCAGCTGCACTGGACTCTAGCAAGGCGGAAGGCCCAAGGGCCAGAGGGATGAGGGCTGGAGAGAAGATGCCAGACATTGACCCTGGGAGCTGGGCTTGAGACATTCTGAGGACAAGGAAGGCAGAAGGGCCTGGTATGGCTGTAGAAGCCAGGGAAGGAGAAAGCCTTGTGCCCATCTGTCATTGCATTTCATTCACAACAACTACTTATTGAGCCTCTTCTTTGTCCAAGACGCTGAGCCAGGCAGGGGCTGGACAGGATGCCAAGATGGCAAGACTCGGCCTTTGTCCTTAAAGAGCTCTTGGTCTAGGGGGATAGACAGCCAACCCAAATGTAAGGTCAGCGTGCTGGGAGAGCTGAGGGAGGTATGCCAGCTGGTGGGGAGTCACAGGAACTTTACAAAGGTGGTGGCTTTGAAGGAGGGGCCTGGGTATGGTGATGAATCAGAGAGACCAACAGATTTGGGGGTTTTGAGCTCTTGCTTTAAAAAAGCAAGATTGAGGGCATTTCCCCCAAGCCCCAGGGAAGGCTTGTGTTCAGATCCCGCTGTGCCACTGAGTAGCCAGTGTGTGGCCATTCTGCCCCTCAGTTTCCATATCTGTCAAATGAAGATGGTAATCAAAACCCATGTGGCTATCGGGAAGGTTAACTGTGAAAGAAATTTGTCAAGTGGCATATTCATTTTTCTTTCCTCTTCTCTGATAGGGATGGGCTACCATCCAGTCTGGGGCACTAAGTTATATTGGGGGGTGGGGAGTTAGGAGTCCATGGGATTCCTGAAGTTGCTTGCAATAATAACCTCTCTGTCTCCATCTGCCTACAACCTGGACACTTTTCAAAGCATTTTTTCCATCCATTATCTCAGAGAGTAATTCTATAGGGGTAAGTAGGGCAGGTGGCTTTGTTTCCATTTTTCAGAAGAAGAAACAGAGTTTCAGGAAGGTAAGTGGTATGCATAGACCCCAAAGCTTGTTTGTGGCCAAGCTTGGATTTGAACCAAGGGGCTGCAGAGCCTGAACCCAAGGCCCCTTCTGAAGCAAGATCAATGTTTCCCAGAGAGTGTGTCATGCAAATGCATGCTGAGTGGACATAGCGTCAAATGGCATTGTGTCTCCCATCGTGAGAAGGTTGTTTGCTTTTTCTTTCATTCCATGTTAGGTCGAGGCAAAGCCTCCATTTGGGGGTTCACTAAAACTGGCTGATGTGACCAGGAGCAAATCTGACCCAGGCTTAGTATCTTGCTAGAACTTGCCTTAACATCTTACTGAACTTCATGGCATTGTTGTTTCATTGTGTGTATTTTTCTAGTATCTTCTATTTGTGTCTAGGGATGCTGGTTTTCCATTTCACTATAGCACAGAAAATACATATTGAAGTTTTTAAAAGTAAAGTCAGTTTCAATAAACACACTCAGAAAACACCATTACAGGTATTACTCATATGGGTTAATTGGTTGCCTGGTGCTCTACAATGCCTGAGAGTTTGGGGAATGCAAGAGTTAAAGAGCCCCAAGTGGGACACTGTCTTTTGGGCACCCTCCATCTCCCACAGTCTCCTAGGGTGATACCAGTGGCTCCCAAATCCCAACTGGGAAAGGAGCCTGGAAAAGCATCCGTGTTCGTGGCGGCTACTTCCCACACCGAGTAGAAGAATCCACGTTGTCAGAGAGCTGTTGACGTCAGGCGGTACAGGATTTTTGCAAGGCCTCTATTTAAAATTCCCCAGAAATTAAATAAGGAGGGTTTGGAGGGAGGAATGCCCTAGACAAATTGTGGAGCGGGTTTGTTTTGTTTATGGAGATGGCCTTTAAAGTCGAAATTGCCCCCGTTTTATTTTTGCCCAATTGAAGAGGGGCTGAACTCAGCTAGGAGGGAGGGGATGGTTGTCAGCCTACGGCTCTTAGTGGAAACTGACTCAATTCTGGGGCCAAGAAGCTTCCATTTTTAGCAAAGAGAGAACAGGGAAAAAATATACAAACTTGTACACATATACTTCTTAGGCATTGGAGTAAGCTATTTAAAAGAACAAGGATATAACCCTTTGTATTTCAAATGACCACTATCAACTAGAGGGGCTTCCAAAGCTCTCTTCTCCAGCCTGCAAATATGCATATATAAAGCACCAGGCGCATTGCTGGGTGCTTTCTATTCTTTTCTTTTTTTCTCACCATGGCCCTGGTAAAACATAACGTGCTATTTCATATCTCATCTCACCAGTGAGAGCACTTCAGCCTCATTCATCAGCCTCTTCCTTCTGCTGTTTTGAATGACCAGGTATCTTTCTAGTCTAATGTTTGCTTCCTGAAACTGTAGTCCACCCAATACCATAACACATGGAACCATAATAGGTGGTAGAGAGACAATATTAAACTTTCAGTTCCCTTCCAAGCCTTCTGATTTATCTCAGTTTGACGTTTGATCTTTCGATCTTTATCTCCTTTCTGATAAATCTCTTTTGTAGCAAAGAGGGAGCGGGCTGCAGACTCAGCCTCTTCATTTGTATCACAGCTTGAATTTCTTTGTTGCTTGTTCTCACTGTGTGTGCTTTTATGGTCAGAGCCAGTGGTCCCAGTTGTTTATTCATGCTGGCCATCTGAAGTTTCCATAGCAAATTACTTTCTTGAAGTTAAAAAAAAAAAAAAAAGGTGAATTGCTTTAAATGTACAGACAGTCTCTTGACTTACGATGGTTCAACTTGCAATTTTTCAGCTTTATGATGGGTTAATGGGGGTATTGAATGCATTTTCGACTTAGGATATTTTTGACTTCCAGTGGGTTTACCAGGACACCACCTCATCGTAAGTTGAGGAGCATTGTGTATATATTGTGTGGTCCACAGTGTCCGTGGCCCAAGGTTATGGCAAAAGTTGTATGAGGTATGGAAACACCTGAGGTTTGAGAATTGCTGATCCAAAGTCACTCTTGCCTGGCAAAGCCCTTAGGTAGGATCTTAAGCCAGAAGCTCTTGCATCTTGGGTGTCCCTGCCTTGCCCTGCCATGTGGGCTGAGAGAAGAGGTAACTTGGAGGTGGGCCTGAAAAACCACCTGTCCAAGGGGAAGGTGCAGGAGGCTTGGAGAAGCCATGCCCTTGACTCTCCTGGGACTTGGAGTTGCTTGGTAGACAACAGTGGAATGTAGGAGAGGCAGGATTGGCCTTCTTGACTCATTTGTCAGATGGAAATTTGGAGAATGAATAGAAAGAGCAAGCAGCGCTGTTCTCTCTCTGCAAAGCAGTGAACAGCTGGAGTGGTTTTTAAGGGTAGCTGAATGAATGCTGTCCTGGGTGTCAGACGTGGGCACTAATCCTGGCACTGCCCCTTCTTAGCCAAACACCTTGGGTAAGTCACTCATTCTGGGTGTTTCCCAATGCAGCCTAAGATTTCACAGACTTAGGGCAGACTTCTCCCCCAAGACATGCTGTGAGCTTACGGTGCCCAGAACTTCTTTCTCATCCTTGCTGCAAATTGGGTGACCCACACAACCAAGACTGCCCTAGGCACTCCCAGCTTGTACCCAAGATTTTGTCACAAGTGTTAATAGTGCCCTTCCATTCACTCCAAAAAGTTTGGACAATGAATTATAAGATCCCTGTACTGAGCCGTGTCCTTTGGTCTCTTCATTTAAGACTTTGCATCTTGTCATATTTGACCTGCCATTACCATCTGTTTAGACTTTTTTTTTTTTGGCTCCTAATCCTGGCACAGCTTTGCTACATGAGACAGTGCCACCAGCCCAGTGTCTCTCTGTCCTCATCCTGGACTGATTAAAACATCCAGCAGGACAGGATCCCATTGGAGCCACCCCTCTAGGTTATAGCCAGCGAGTCATCACACCCTCTCTGAATATGTCAGCCATCAGCTGTGAATCTGTCGGTGCAGCCCTGTAGCCCCCAGGTCCTGAGGGATCATGAGAGACCCAAGGGCCCGGAGGTCTCGGCTCTGATACATCCTGGGCCCACCAGGCTGGCAGTTCACTCTTTGCCAGAATCCAGGGTGGACTGGCCCCTTCCTTCCCGTTGCATCCTTCTGTCCAGCATGCAGAACCTTTCCCAGCTCTCCGATCAGTCATCCCCCCGGAGATGCCTGGTTTACATGACCACAACCAGCATTGAGGCCGCCGGGCTCTACTCTGGAACTTTCTCTCTTCTTTAAAAGTTGGGACCTTTGCCCATTTTCTGTCCTCTGGCCTTGCCCCCATCCCCATGTCTTCCAAGATCTCTGATGGTGACTGGCAAGCTGTTTGTCACGTGCTCTCAGGACCTTTTTCCCTGGTGAGAGCCATCCAGGCAGCCTGTCAGTGGTGTCTCCACCTCTGCCTTGGGTCCACCTGCGCCCCACCGGTCAGCACGTCCAGCTGACACCTTCCTTCCGAGAGCACACGCTGAGCCACACACAGGAGCCCAGCTGTCCTCCCCCCCTCAGTCTGTCTCACCTTGCCGCGCCCTCCTCAGGAGGGAGACCTATCTCTTTCTTACTCTTCTCTTGCCTGGAACAGTAGGAGGGAAAATGTCCTTTTTATTCCCCTTAGCACAATTTCAGAGCTCCACTTATGTGACCATAGCCCTCCTGACTTGATACCTGGAGGGTCACACCTCCCTGGCTGTTGCATGGTCTTCGAACATCCTCACAGCCATGTGTCTCCCGCCATTCGCATCACTTACGGTTGCATCATTAGACTTTACCTTCTTGCACCTTCTATCCTTCCTGAGCCACCTTCTGTTCAGGTGTCTGGCCACAGGCTCAGGCCTCTGTGCTCTGCTTTCTAAGGGGCAGGCAGAGGATGGTGTCTTTGCGGTGAGTGCCTCATTTTCATCTGGAAAAATCCCCATCATGAAGCAGCCTGAGTGGTATTAGGTTGAGCCACGTGTCTCTACTCAAACTGACCCTCCCACTAGATTGCCTCCCCCATCTGCAGATTTTATCTGAAGTTCAATTCAAGTCTCTTCTGCTCCAAGAATTCTCCCCTGACTACTCAGTCTCATCCCTGGATGACTGCGCGCCTTCAGCAAACACTGCGTCAACCACTGCCGTGTCCATGGCATGGGCATGTCCGGGTCACTTAGCCCAGGCACTCTCGTGCCATGACTCACACCATGCGGGGCTGCGCTCCTAGCCTCTCTGTGGCTCCTGGAGGGGCCTCGTGCCATCCTGTGTTCTCTACCTCAGCCTGCCCCTGGCCCCTACCTGTGCCAGGCACAGAACCAGACCCACAAGTTTTCAGCAGAGGCTGAATGACATTTCAAGACTAAATGACAGTGACATCAAGAGTCAGTCTCCCTCCCTCCATCTCTCCCTGAGACTCCAGAGACCTAAGACCTCTCTGCCTCCCTGCTGAGCCCTGCCACCAGTCCTTGAGGGACAATCTGGTCTTGGTTCCTTCTTTCAAATTCGCCATGGTTTGCATTTAAATCTTAACATAAGCTCTGCGACTGGATTCAGGCTCTGTTCTGAATGCTTTTTGAGGATTAACTCATCTAATCCTTTTAACAACACTGGAGATGAAGGTTCTACTTTAGGTCTGTTTTACAGATGGGCAAATTGAGTCAGTTGCCTAAACTCTTGCAGCTGGTAAGTAGCAGAGCTGGGATCTCATCCCAGGCAGCCTGGCTCTGGAGCCTGCGCCCAAACCTGTTCTTCTTCCCGACCTGTCACTTTTTCACGTGCCCCCTCTGCCTGCAGATGCTTGTTAGTCAGGCCTCCTGGGTGCCTCATCTGTGACCTCCGCCTGCTCAGCTCCTCCAGGGCCCTGTGGGCTTGGCAGGGCCCCAGCCCAGCGCTGGCTCCTGGGCCCGTTGAGTGAGGTGGGCAGGCTAGAGCTGAGAGGGAGGTGGCAGCAGCCCAGGCTGTCTTCTTGCCACGGACTCCACGGAGCCTTCCAGATGGTGACGTAGCAGCCTGTGCTAATAGTCTTGGAATCCAGTCCCTAGGCGCCCAGGGGAAGTTCTGGGGCCCTGGTGGCCTCAGAGCCCATGTGGGGGAAGGGCAGGCAGCAGAGCAGGGTGGGCACCGAGGAGGACCAGCGAGTGGCCTAGGAAGGCAGGGGCTGTGTGGTGCACACAGGAGGGATGGGGAGCCTCTCACCCGCTCCTGTTTGCTTTGGACCATGCAGATTCGTGCTGCGAGCTGGAGTGTGTCTTGGCAAGAGGCCACAGTGACAGAGCCTTCTGACCGGGGGAGGCCTGGCCTAGGGTGGGCGGCCTTTCGCTGTTGTTAAAGGCACAGCACCCGTGGGCGGCCTGCATTCCCAGCTTCTCTGGTCCCCCGCAGGTAGAAGCCTGAGGTCTGCCCCAAGGTCATGGAGGAGGGTCAGGCCGGACCCAGGGCAGAAGCAATCGCTTAGGGCCCAGCCTTGGGCCAGGTGGGCAGTGCTGGCGACATGTGCCTGGCCAGGCCCCCTTCAGTCGCCTTCCTCCTCAGCATCTCCCCACCCTCTGCCGTTTGGTGCTCACGACTTCTCACCTTGTTCCCTTCTCCAAACCCACTCTAAGGAGAGAACATGGGAATGCCCACACGTATCACTCTTCCAAAGATGACAAGACCCGAGCCAAGGTTTAGATGGGGAATGGAGGCATTTCTGGCAGCAGGTCATGGTGCTGGTTGAAAGTTCTGGGCAGGGAGGTCTTCTGGCTCCCCAGAATCCATACCAGCAAGACCATACAATGTTTGAGGTGGTCTGTGTCTTCTACTCTTCCTGCCCAGCGCTCCACCCTCCTCCACCTGGACACCGGAACTCTATGCAGGCCTGGGTGTAGTTACTGCTCCCCAGGTGCTTAGCTCTGAATTAACTGGTGTTAGTTACATACGAAGGACTGGGAGTAATTTACAGGGAAAGAAAAAGCTAGGCCTAGAAATCACCTAAGGGATGCTGGGTTCTCCAGACTCCAAGCTCTGAGTCTCATCCTGTGAAATCCTCTGGGTTTGTGCCCAGAGCCTGAGGCCCAAGCCTCTCCTGCGGGCCGGAGGGCAGAGCACAGGTTGCCATTGGAGCCTGCTGTGTGTGGTTCTCTGCGGTGTCCTCATGCCTGGAACAGGTGCTCAGGACGTACTCACTGGGTGAGAAGCTCCGGTTATTGAGTGCTCTGGTGCTGAGCAACCCGCAGGTGTAGTTAGTATTATCCTGGCATGCCAAGGAGGTTCAGAGAGGGCTAGTGACCTATCCCAGGTCACTCAGCTAGTGCGTGGTAAAGCCAGGATCCAAACCGAGGTCTGTCTAGGGAGAAGGAGCTAAGTTGCATCCATGAGCCTAGTCCTGGGCTGAGCTGGGCTCAGGAAAATGCTGGGGGAGCATTTCCCAGAGAGAGGAAGTAGCAAGAGTCTCCCCTCCCCCACCAGCTATTTTGTCCTAGGCTGAGCTGTGACCTCAGAGGACTCTATTAACATCCAAATTGTGTACAGCTGGCCTCACTCTGCCCTAATGAGCTCATTATCCTCCCTCCTTAAGGAGGCCATTGTGGCCTGGTCACCGTGGGGACAGCAGTGGCCTGGGAGCACCCCGTCACTTCCTGCTGCCTTCAGCCAGGCTCAGCCCCCTGTGAAGGCCGCAGTCACTCTCCCCATCTCTGTCCGTCTCAACCTGTGCCTCACTCTCAGTTTCTCTCCCCTCTCCTCCATGCCAGCATCAGTCAAGTTAGGGGGGCTTTGAAGTCAGCCAGACAAGTAGATTCCACTGGGCCTGGGGAGAGGGGTGGTCTGGGCTTGGTCCCGAGCTTTTCCCTCCTGGGGCTGTTGGGCTTGGGGGCTCAGGGGCACTTGCCATCCCTGTCCTGAGCAGGAGGCTCCAGCCAGACTTCCTGACATTGCCTTCTCCTCTCGGTGCCTGAACCATTGCAAAGTGGGTTGTTACTGAGGCCCACTGAGGAGGGCAGGCCACGAATGCTGGGGATATCACTGTTCTTTCTGGACCTTTGCCTCCTGGAAAGGGCTCGGGGTCCTGGCCTTCCAGCACTACAGAGACATGGCCCTGGTGGAAGGAGAGGCCAGAGCAAGGTGCTGGCCGGTTTGGGATTCTCCTAGATGACTTCTCCAGTCTGTGGGTATAGCCCTGAAGAACAGGGCTAGGGATGCCACAATAAAGGTTTCTCGGGCACAGCAGGCATGTGTGGGGTCTTCTCTCAGGGCCCCTCTACAATAGTCTGCAGTATTTGAAGCAAGGGATGTGGTAGCCCCTCCCCTGCACCCTGTCTGAGAGGGGCCATCTCAGCATAAAGGCATTTGAGGGGGACCTGCATGAGCAAGGGCCTGGCTGTCAGGCAAGGCTGGAGGGGTGTGCTAAGAGGTTTCCCAGCCAGCCCAGGCCTCTCGGGGGGTCCCCACCATCTCCTGCTGCCACTAAGGTCCCTGCCCCACCCACCAAAAAAGCCTGCTCCCCTTCCACCTGGAAACCAGGGTTGACCTCAGGGAAGGGGCCAGGTGTGGCAGCTAGCTGGAGTACAGCTGCCCAGGTCCCTCTCCCCTGGGCACAGATGTGGCCGCCTCCTCAGTCCAAGGCTCCATCCTTTTGCTAAACCTCTCTGATTTCCTTTCCTATATCAAAGGAGGCCAGGCGGATGGAAGAGGAAGGCCAGCAGAGGCAAGCTTGGAGTTTGGACCCGTCTTCCTAGGGATGTAAAAATGGCAAGAGGTAGCTCAGTCTGGTCCTGGGTGGCTCTAGTCCTTCATCCAGTAAAGCTCATAGCTTCTGTTTAGTGGGCACCTACTGGATGCCAGACCTGTGCATTGTTCCTCATCTCATCCAACCCCCTCCAGTCTGCAGGGCAGGTGATATTCTTACTATCTTACAGATGAGGAAACTGAGGCTCAGAAAGGGTAAGGCACTCTCCCAAGGCCATGGAGCAGGGAAGTGGCAGAAACAGGATGCAGACTCAGGTCTCTGGCTCCTACACTTTGGCTCTGTGCTTCCCAGTGCTGTGGGATTTGAGTATCAATAAAGCTTCCTGGGGAAGGCTGGACACGTCACGGACGTTAAAGGATTGGTGAGTTGTAGAGAGGAGAGGGGAGGCTGCAGGACCTCTGTGAGCCAGAGGACAGAAGCCAGGCTGAGAGTATCTCTGAGACATTTGGGGTATGGAGGAACCCCCCAGGGATATCTCCACGACCATGTTGCAAGATAGCACCTTCCGTTCTTCTGAAAGTGCACAGATCAGAGTGACTATGCAGACACACACATCTGAGTCAGCTGACCACCAGTCAGCTGTACTGGTGATATGCTCATCAGCCTGCCCTGCTGCTGCAGATGGCACAGATGCTACCTGGTCACCCATGAGGTGCTGCCTCTCAGTGATTAATGACCGCACTGACAACAGCTCAACCCAGGCTACGTTCATGTGCTGTTTCATTTGTTCCCCTCGACAGCCTTGGGAAATAGGCTCCATTAATTACTGTCATATCAGAGAGGGTAGACTGAGGCTCAGAATTGTTTAGTAACTTGCCCAAGGTCATACAGCTAGGAAATAGCAAGCCAGACACTGAATCTGAGTCCTTCTGGCTTTAGACTCCTAATTATTGCCCTCTGCTCACCTGTACACATGAACACGCAGGTGTGAAGACTGACATCTCTTCTTATGGTGTGCACAACCCAGACATGTGCTCAGACATAGACATAGCTACTTTAAGATGGGTACGTGTATAAAGTACCAACATTCGGGGACACACGTTCTCAAGGAGTCACCTTTACCCTTGTGCGTGCAGCAGGCATACACCTTATCCGCTTATAATGGCTCACAATTAGGGTTCTGCAAGACTTCCTGGGTTTGAAGCTTAGCTTCCTCCTATGGACAGTGGGAAGGGTAATGATAATAACACTGAATTTTCACAGGATCTTTGACAAGTAAATAATATTTTGTTTTATTTTAGAGAAAAGGTCTCACTCTGTGGCCTAAGCTGGAGTGCGGTGGTGTGATCGCAGCTCACTGCAGCCTCAAACTCCTGGGCTTAAGCGATCCTCTTGGCTCCGCCTCCCAAGTAGCTAGGACTACAGGTGTGTGCCACCACACCTGTCTGATTTTTTTTTTTAATTTATTGTAGAGATGGGGGCTTGCTATCTTGCCTAGGCTTGATGAGTAAATAAAGTAATATATGTAAAGTTTAGTAGCCAACAGCTATAATTTGGCTATAATTCCATACAATAAATGCACAGACACAGCTTTGTTCCCATGTGCACCTGTACATAACTCACTTCCCATGTATTCAAAAATACATACCCTTTTCCATCCCTACCCCCAGCATACACCCCCACTCTCCAAGACTTGCGGGAAGGGAGATGAGGCCTCTGCATGTGTTGGAGATGAGCCTGGAGCCCCACAGGGTGTGCTGGCTGACACCTGAGCCTGCCCGGCTTGCTGGGCTACACCCCAGGGTTCAGGTTCTTTGGCTCTTCAGCGGAGCAGCAGTGACTTTGGTCAGGATCCCTAGTTGCAGCAATGGACATCTGAGCCGCTGGTGTCTGGGAGATCCTGTCAGCAGCCGCAGGTGGGAGCAGGCCCCGGGAGTCTCTCCAAGAGGCCTGACTGCGTGACTCAAGGGCTCCTGGAAGGTCTGCATGGAGCCCATATTAACCCATGCTCACCTAGGCGGTGTTGGAGCCTGTCTATCTTTGCCCGCGGCCTCTTCTCAGCAGGGCCTGACACAGGAGAGATGTGAGACTTGAGCCACACAGCCCAGCTGTGCACATGCGGGGCCTGCAGTGCAAGGCCAGGCTAGTGTTCTCAGACAGGGTTGGCCAGCGCCACCAAGCCATAGAATGATCGTTTCAGCCGCAAGTCTTGGGGGCACAGCAGGAGAAGTAGGGTCCTAAGTTGCTGTCTTAAGGTCAGAAGTGCTCTGGTCAGCAGGTAATGTGGCCAGGTGCCCCAGAAGCTTCTGGTGCCATGGAGATTTTGATACGGGAAGGACTCAGGGACTGCCCTGGGGTGCCCAGGCAGTGTGAAGTGCAGAGCATCAGGCTGCTCTGCCTGACGAGCACCTTAGCCACACACTGGCCCTCAGCAGGTGTTTGCCCAGCTCCTCCTGTGTGCCGGTGTCTGTGCGGCAGGGGTTGGGGGTGCCTTCTGTCCTGGGAAGCTTCCCTGGTGCCCACAGGTGCAGAGCTACCCTCCACCCTGGGTCCCTGGCTCCTGGGGAAGGGAAGGAGTGGCACATACATGGAAGGGCTCCCCAAGAGTGAAGTAGGAGGGAAAGAAGACCATGCCTGCGGCGGAGAAGGGCCCCAGATCCTGAGATCATAGGCTCTTGATGCTGAGGGGAAAGGCCCGTGCAGGGGGAGGGGTGGGAACAAGACGTCAGCAGGCTCGTGGACTTGCCTTGCAGCAGTTCAGAACACAGACTAGCTTGGGTGGGACTGAGGAGATCCCCCAGGAAGGTGGGGCACCCAGGCCTCACATGCACCTGCAGTGGGGACATCCTCCCTGGCAGCCCACACCACCTGTGCCCATGGAGGGGGCTCACCTCCTTTGTCTCTGCTGAGGGTGACTTTGGAGCCCCAATTCCAGGAGCAGAGAGAGGGCCTAGAAGACAGTGATCTCAGCCATCCAAGAGACCAAGAGACCAAGTCTTGGGCTCACATAAGGAAAGGGACAAAAAGATTCTGTTGGTGCAGATGAGCGAGGAGAAAGGAGATTTGTTGTTTGGGAGATTGTGTTGGCAGCGGGCACACTTCAGTGTAGAAAAACAGGCTGGTCGCGAAGGGATCTTGGAAAATCCTCAGCAAGCTGCGTGCTTCCAAGCTACGCTGTTCCTTGAGGCATGTCCCTATGTTGTCCAATGACAATAAAATCCCTGGCCCCAGCCCAGGCCCATCCTGGGAAACCCTGTCCTGGGAAGACTGGCTCTCCTCCGAGGCCCAGCCTTCCGGGCACTTCCTCAGCCTACTGGAACTGTGCTTGGCTTATGGGGTGGACCTGGGGTGGTTAGTTCGGGAAGTGTTGCGATGAGATATGGAACCAGAACCGTGTGCTGTTGGCGTTAGCACCTGGGCCTGGGCAGGCACACACTAAGCCTCAGCTTTCAAGAACCTCCAAAAAGTGACTCCACCTTGGCAACTGCTCTTTGGAGGTCTTGGGGGTTATATCCTGGGAGTGACCACTTGCCCAGAGTGGTGTAGAGCTCTCAGTTCTCACCGGCTGAGGTCTGTGGTAGCACATACTCCAGATTTGGCTCGAGATGGGACCCTTCAATCATGATGCTTGGTGACCAGTAATTAGGGGTGGGTGGCATTAGTGAGGACGCTCTCAAATGATTGAGACACAGCTCCAGGTACAGTAGCTCCACCAACCCATAGTTTTGCTTTCTGTGAGGTCAACCACTGTTGGAAAATATTACCGTATTTCGAGAGAGAAACCACATTCACTTAGCCTTTATTAAAGTGCATTGTTATAATTTTTATTTTATGATAATTTCTTACTGTGCCTAATTTATAAATTAAACGTCATCATTGGTAGGTATGTATAAGAAAAAATGTAATATGTATAAGGGTTTGGTCCTATCTGCAGTTTCAGGCATCCACTGGGGGTCTTGCGATGTATCCCCCATGGATAAGGGGGACGTATTAAGGGGATTGTAAATGAACAGTGCAGGAAGTTCGTTGGCTCCCAGACACAGCCAAACAAGCCTTAAAAAAGACAGCTTGGGCCAGTGGGTCACAAGCCACTGGAGTCAGAAGAACAGAGGTTATGCCCCCACTGTGGGTGAAATGATGCCACAGGCCCAACTTCCTCTCCTTCCTGCTCTTGCTCCAAAGCCTGTGTCTCCCAAGACTGCCCACTTCTCAGACTTCTCGTGGCCCCTCCTGCCATGTTTATTTCATAAACACATACATGGGTGAATGAGTGACTGCAAAGCCTTCATCTGAACGTAAGCAGGCTGGCCCTAACCTCTACGCTACGTCTCTGTGGGACCAAGCTAGGCGAGCAATCGCCAGGTGAGGGCCCTGCCAATTCTCATTTAAATGCTCTACCCCAGAGTCCCCAAGATGCCTCCTTGGTCTCTGGGAGGAGGAGATGGGCACAGGGAGCAGAGGGCACCTTCCAGGAGGAGACTGAAGGCATTCGGCGGAGTCCCAAGTCCTGGGAGCTCGAGTGCCGTGCTCAGTAAATGTTTGAATGAATGAACAGACAAAACGAATGAGCCTTATCATTTGGCCACGATTGTCAAGGTCACATGAGGATGCAGTGCCCACTTACTGTGATTGAAATGTCCGCACACTTAAAGTGCAGCTGTGAGTAGCACCGGTGTGCGGACACCACTCACCCGTGGTGGAGAGTGGATGCAGTGAGCGACAGGGGGAATCCACGAGGCTTTGTTCCTAGATGCCTCTGAAAGCAGAGAAGGCGGCCGAACTCCAGCCAAAGCAGTGGCTCTCATGGGTTTGAATGACCATAAATGGTGTCCGTGTATGGCCAGGGCTCCCTTGGCCTTTCCTGCAAGATGATTTTCATACATCGGACACATCATCATTTCCATTTCATTTGTGTAAGTTTGGGTTGCGGTTCGTCGGGCCGCCTTCTCAGAATGTGCTGATCTTTTCTGCCTCAGAAGAGATGCAGGCTCTTCATGGCTGGACCTGGGCCAGGTGCCCAGGCCGTCTGGCTCTGTGCCCCACCCTCTGGGCCATTCCTCCCTCCTGGTCCTGGCCCCCAACCCACCCCTGCCATCACTGGGTTCACACGGCCCTGTTCTCTCGTGTCCTCTCTGCAGGCTGGTGGTTCGTGAGCACCTCTGAGGAGCAGGGCTGGGTCCCTGCTACCTACCTGGAGGCCCAGAATGGCACTCGGGACGACTCAGACATCAACACCTCCAAGACTGGGGAAGGTAAGGACCTGCAGGCTCAGGGGTGGCCGGGTGGTAATGAGGCAGGGATGTGGCCCTGGGGCTGTCCCAGGAGTCCACCCCTGCTGGGGGCAGTTCTCCTGCTCTCCCCTCAAAACCATCAGATCCCTACAGTGAGTTGGGCCATATCCCAGCCCCTTCCCTTGGGTCCCATCTCACTGGGGCCAGTCCACAAGCCCACCTCCCACCCCCCACCCCATATCCATGCTGGCTCCCACATGGGGCTAAAAACAGAGGGGAAGTGCTCCTGGGCTGTGGGCCTTGGACTTTGGCAACTTTCAGCCAGAGACTCAGGAGCACACGCGGTCTTAAGACTAGACTCCCCAGAAAGCTCCTGGTCCCCGGAAACCCCAGGCTCCTCTTGGAACACCCCATGGAGACCTCAGTTCCCTCAATCACACTGTGTTCTCTGCAGTAGGGACAATCGGGGGCTGCATGTGCACAGCAACTGCCGCGGGTGTGTCCTGCCCAGAAGCCTCTGTGCTGGGTGCTGTCAGCTTAGTTGGCCAAGGGTACAGACCCGCCAGATCTGTGAGCCGTTTCTCAGTGGCTCAGAAACTCAGGTGGCTCAGACCCCACACAGCCGCTCTGGTCAGCTCTGGCTCGGGGAGGGTTTGCAGGGTCTCTGTCCTTGCATTCCGAAGAGCCTGCCCCTGCCCCCTGGGCCAGCACCAGCCTGGCTGCCTGTCTGTGGACTCAGCATCCCCAGAGCAGGCCTCCTGTACCCAGTAAGTCTGAGCCACACCCAGGTCAGTCCCTGGCCACCTGCCCCTGATGCCTTCCAAACCTCCCGTGGCCTGGCAGCAGGAATTCTTTCCCTAACGGTC
Organism: Lepilemur ruficaudatus; assembly: GCA_963574885.1. Lineage (NCBI taxonomy): Eukaryota > Metazoa > Chordata > Mammalia > Primates > Lepilemuridae > Lepilemur > Lepilemur ruficaudatus. The sequence continues at coordinate 149,806 of CAUYRT010056159.1, forward strand.
AGTGGGGACCGTCCAGATGGACATGTCTGAGAGCCAGAAGAATCCAGGCCTGCCACCCGGGGCTCAGGCCACCTCCAGGCCTGCTTCCCCTGCCCACCTCCCTGCTGCCAGGCCAAGACAAGCAGCCCGCCGAGTGCCAGCTCCTTATTCATCCTTCCTCTCGATGCCGGTTACTCGGTGGGCGGCTGCGGCCCCGCCTTTCCTCCTGTGTCAGTGCTTCATTTCAGCCCCTGTGTTTCCAGGGACAAGCCCATCGGGAAGGGCTAGAGTGTCCAGGCAGGGGTAAGCCTGCACCCAGCTCCTCTCTGGCTCCACCGCACCTCTGCAGCAGTGGCGGGTCTTGCCCCGGAAGCTGGGTCTGGTCTGGGTTGCTGCAGCTCCATGTTTGTAGGACATCCCAAGGCCTAACAAAAACAGCAGTGGCTCACACGGTACCAGGTGCTGGGCCAGGTCCTCTAAAAATGCCCTGCCCTGGGAGGACACCATTGCTGTCCCTGTTTTAACAGCTGTGGGAACTGAGGCTTCGAGATGTTTAGTTATGTGCTTGTCCTTGGAAGGTTTGGGCCCTGGTCAGCCTCCATTGTCCTGTGGTCCTCACCACTGTGCCACATGCCTCTCCATGATGCATGTAAGCAGTGAAGACAGCTCTTGGCTCAACTCCAAGGGAGTGGGGTTGGGGGGAATCCGAGCCCCCAGTTGAAAAGGCTGCACAGGAAGGGCAGAGCAGAGATGTTGGGTAGATTGTGGAGGACCTGGACACTGAATGGGCAGAAGTCCAGACAGGAAAGAGCCTGAGAGACATGAGCACAATGCCAGCCTGGTTGGCACAGAGAGCAGGAGGTTTGCACAGAACGAGTGGTGGCAGGTTGTGGCAGATGTTGACCTTGGTGAAGTACGAACGAGGCCAGGCAGAGGCCTCAGGCTCTGCACTCAGGTGTGTGTATGTGTGTGTACATGTGCGCCCAGGGTGACCCTCCTGAGGATCCTCTGCACGCCTCTGGTAGGGCCTGGGTGCCAGTACCCCTGACAACTTTTGGACAGCTGTGGGTTCCACCATCACGTCTTGGGCATTTCCCACCCAGATCTACCAAAGGGCTCATGGCTGGGTCCCCCGGGCCTACAACCCCAGCTACTGTGGTGTGTCCACCCATCTCTTTGCACCTGCAGCCACGTGGCCAAGAGAGTCACCCACCCTGGCTCCCTCTTGCCCATCTCTGCTCCAGCCCTGGGGCTCTCCCTCTGTAAGTCCCCTGAGCCCTGGAGACGGAAGTTGGGAGCATGTGTCCTATCAGAGCTCCCCTAACAGCTCACACTTCATCACTTTGGAAAGAAAAGAGACAGTCGGCTGTTCTAGGTTTTGTTGCTGTTGGGGTTTTTTGTTTGTTTGTTTTTGAGCCAGGATCTCACTCTGTCGCCCTAGGTAGAGTGCTGTGGCATCAGCCTAGCTCACAGCAACCTCAAACTGCTGGGCTCAAACAATCCTTCTGCCTCAGCCTCCCGAGTAGCTGGGATCACAGGCGCAAGCCACCACACCTGGCTAATGTTCTGGTTTATTTTTATTGTCAGACACTCTGTGTATGTCTGTGTTTCTCCTGAAGCCAGGTATGCCGTGGAGAGATCAGCAGTGTTAGCAGGAGGTGGGGGGGTGCTGAGACCCTCTTGCCCACTGACAGTGCTGAGGATCCAAGCCCGACATTCCCAGGGTGCTTTAGATCCATCACCTGTCAGATGGGAGGAAATGGAGGCCGGGAGAGGTGTGTCACCTCTGCTGAGCCCTCAGGTTAGTTTGTGGCAGAGCCAAGACCAGAGCCCAGGTCTCTACTGATGAGGATGTGCATTCCTCCCTTGTGGGCTTGTGTTGGGACACGTGGGAACAGCCCACTGGTCGGCCTCCAGTGCTGCTACACCAAGGGCAGGCCTGCCCACCCGTCAGCGAGTTCCCCGGCACCTGGACTCTCCCCTCCCCACTCTGTCCCGCATTCCCTGCAATTGGCGGGCTGCTAGAGTCAGGGAGGGCCTACGGGAAGAGTCTGGGCTCCAGACCCAGACTGCCTGGCTTCACACACTGCCCCTACACCTAAGGACCAGAGGCTCCTTAATGCCTGTGCCTCTATTTCCCCACCTGTGAAATGGGCCAGCAGCAACCACACAGGGCCTTTGTGAGGCTCTAGGTCCTTGTGATGGTTTAAACCAAGCCTGGCACACAGTGAGTACATGTCACTTGTCATGGACATGGCTCCTGGTCTGAGCTTAGCTGGAGCCCCTCCCCCCACCACCCAGGAGGCCCAGCTCAGGACCTGATTGGCGTTCCCCAGGGCCCTTTCCACCCCTTGTCTTGGCTCATGCCAGGGCAGGTAGTGTCGCCCTGAGACAGATAAGGAAAAAGGCTTAGGGATGACAGGCCATAGGGTGACCCAGGTTGCTGGTAGCGGGTCCTGGGCTGGAATCAGCACTTTCTAGTCTTTTGTCCAGGTCTGGGCCTTGTAAAAGGCAGATCTGGTGGGCAACTCTCCTTCCAGGAATGTAGACGCTTTCTAGAAGGCCTCAGTGGGGTTTGGCCTAGGTGTGTCTGGGCAGTTTTACTTTACCTCCAATCGCTGGCCTCTCTCCCACCCCATCCCCACCCCCAGACCTGGGCAGCCTGGTACCTTGGATCCCTGGTCCAGTGTCTCTTGCACCTGGGGGTCCCATAGGAAGGCAGGGGCATCTGGAGCCAGGGCCTGAGCAGAGGAGTGCATGGGGGCTCAGAGCTGGGCCGCAGCACCCAGGGGACCAGTGCAGGACACCACCCAGAGAGCATGGTCTAGGCCAAAGGGGTCTGCAGCAGTGAGCCATGAGGGAGGCAGGGCCCCTGTCATCAGAAATCCCAGTGGTGACATGAGAGAAGGAGCAGAGCTGGGCCTGCGGCATCTGTCCACAGTGCATTTCATTCAGCAAGAGTTTTCCTGGGCACCAGCCATGGGCTGGGCACTGCACTAGGCCCTGGGGGTGCAGAGACACAAGGCAAAGTCCTCACCCTCGACGGACTCATCTAGTAGAACAAGGGAGAAAGCGAAAACACAAACCAGCCCAGAATGGTGGGAGCTGTTAGCCGCTCGAGGAAGGGACTCGAGAGTCTTGTGGGTACTTCCCCTTCCACACGTGGTGCCTGGCCCCTGGGGGCCAGTTCACAGTCAGTGCTCAGTGAGTGAGTTGATGTGAGCCCTGGTGTTGTGGGGCCCAAACCCTCCTGGGAATCGGCACCATCCAGCAACTGGGGACCAGTTGATCTCTCTGTCCCTAGGGCCTGCAGCTGAGGGGCTGCCCCCCACTGGGCTGGAGTTAGGGACCCTTTTTGTTTCTAAGGTGCTGGGGTTCTAAATGCTTTAGCCCACACCAAGGCTCAGGGCATAAGCTGAGGGGTTTGGCTTTGGTTCAGTTTTTTCTCCATGTGTTGACGACATCACCTGTCATCTCTGCTCCCATCCAGCAGGGCTGTGCCCTTCAGCTCAGTCCAGGTGATGGTGACCTGGGAGCATGGCCTGCCCTCCATCCCCTCCCTGATCCCACCCCCATCTCATCCTCATCTCCATTCTCTCTGCCGGTTGCTGTCGGCTGCGTGCTCCATCACCATCTCCCACGCCAGTGTCCAAGAGACGCAAGGCCCATCTGCGGCGCCTGGATCGCCGGTGGACCCTGGGCGGGATGGTCAACAGGCAGCACAGCCGAGGTGACCGCGGGAGCTGGCTTCTCCTCCCCTCACAGCTTACGCCCGCCTCTCGCTAACACCTCTCCTCTCTCTGGGCGCTGCTCACTGCCCCGGGGCCTCCTCGCTAACCCAGGTCCACGGACCACACTTTTCTCTCACCTACGCGGCTTGCGGGGGGCTGCTTGGGAGTCGGGGTGGCACTGGTGGTGGCTCTGGTTTTTGTCAATGGTCCTGGGCACAGGGAGGTCATGGGATGTGATTATGTGTCCTCTGAAAAGGAAGAACGGCTTGAGGAGGGGGACAAGAGGGGGTCTCTGGGTGGCCAAGGACGGCCACATTTGCCCTGGAAGCTGGAGATTGAAGGTGCTGTACGAGTCTAAATGGCCACATGGCCCTGCCACGCCCCCTCCTTCCTCTGAGAAAGGGCTCCCCTGGCCAAAGCTGTTCTGTCAGTTGCTTGGGAACAGAGTAGAAAGAAGAGCCAGTCCACAGCCCTCCTGCCTCAGCCAGCTCTGCAGAAACTAGGAAGGGAACAATAGGCAGACCTAGCCTGCCACCAGCACCAGCCCAGCAAGCTCTGCTCCAGCCAGGGGCACTCACCACGGGATTCAGGAGGGGCCTAGTGAGGAGGGTTCCAGGGAGGCCCGGGGCCAGCAGATGGCCAGTTTCTCCTGCCCCTCGGGGAGCAGGGGTGTGTGCTCCTCGCAGAGATGACACAGCTGGGAAGGTGCTCTCCATCCCTGAGCAGGGAGTGTAATAAACACTGACCTTTCTGGAACACAGGGACACCTGTGACTAGCACTCCCCGCTCCAACCCCCCCCCACACACAGCTTGTTTCTAAGTGACAGAGCATGTTTTGGTGTCTGCCCCAGGCCTGGGACAGCAGAAAGCCTGGACTCTTGGGTGGCCACGGCCTATGGCTGGCTCAGCAGCAGGCACAGCGCTGGCCGTGAGGAGCCCAGCTTGTCCCGAGGGTGGAGCCCGGGCTGGACCCTGGGGGCTGACGTAGGGCAGGGAGGCCGAGTCGCAGAAACAGCAGGAACAGGCTGAAGGTAGACCAGAGGCCACCCCAAAGCTAGGAGGGGAGGGACAGCACCACTGCGAGGCTGGCTGGGACACAGCCCGGGCCTTGGCAGCCAAGGAGAGCAGGATGCGGCCCGGAAACAGGGACGAAGGTTTGGCCTGCTCCAAACACCCTCATGCTCTGGCCCCAAACACAAACCTGTCTCCACAACCGCTCAGACACGCATAGCTGGCGAAGTGCTACCACCCACGTACGGCCCTGGTGGCCATAGGGTGCAGTACCCTATCACATACAGCTACACAGCCACAGTCCTGTGCACACAGTCACGAATGCATCAGACAGCAAACTGCTTGTGGTCACATCGTATAACCTTGTGCAGCAGCATCCACAGGTACACAGAGAGCATCATACGCATAACCCCCGGTACCATGAACACAGGTAGTGTAGTCACAGTCACAGATTGTACATACGCATTGTATAATGATACACATACACACAAATACCCAACTAAATGCATAATTCTACAGTCACCCACATGTAAGCAAATACAAGCCCACAATTTCTGTCTCTCTCTCTCTCTTAAATAAAAGACCTAAACAACATAATGGTCCAGCCTTAGCCCTATGAGTTAAGTTAAACAAGGCAGCCAAAGAAGAACTTGCAGAGAGAGGGCTGGGAGGCGCTCGCTGCAGACAGCAGGGCTGCTGGGGGACAGGCAGTGGGTCACCAAATAACCAGACGAGAGGACAGCAGTGCGTCCCTGTGGCCTCCGCTCCCGTTCCCTCAGCCAGCCGGGCCCTTGGAGCCAAAAGGCCTCTCAGTGGCGCTGGGTGAGTCGCGGGGACGGGAGTGGAGCCAGGGAGACTGCTGACGGAGGGGAAAGTGTTGGGAATGCAGCCGCTGCTGTGGTTTGGAAATTGCAGGACACCCAGCCCCTGCCTCCCAAACCAAAGCGGGCCTGTCCGCCCCCAACCCACCCCCCCCCCGCTAGCCCTCCCCAGGGCAGTTGCCACCATCGCTTGGTGGCACCCACGGCCCTAGTGCTTCCCAGGGACCTGAGGAGTCCACTGGAGCTCACAGCCTCCCTCCCCTCAACTCCATTTCCTAAGGGACAGCTCTCCCAGAGACCCTGACCAACCTGGATGACTCAGCCACCCGCTGAGGCCATTTCTGTCTCCACAACCCCACACACACACACACACGCACGCACGCACGCATGCCTGGGCATTCTCTCATTCAACCCCCAGATGAGGTTTGTGGCCCTGTTGAGTGAAGATCTATCTCTGCTTCTCCCTTGGGATACCTGAGTTGAGAGGCCTGAGATGCATGTGGCACATGTCCACATGGTAGGCAGTCTACACTGCTGTCATCTGAGCTGACTGAGCAGAAAACCCAGGACGTGGGAAGAGCCAGTCTGACTGCCCAGCCCTGCCAGGGACCAGGGCTCTGAACTCTCATCCTCTGGAAGCTGCGCGGTGGCTGCAGCAGGATGTGTCTCCCAGCCAGCCAGTGCCCTTACCAGGAGCACATGATCTCCGGGACGCCTGTGGCTGCCACAGCCCAGAGGACGCCAAGGACAGGGCCTTTGGCAGGAACAGCTCAACTTTACTGGCCAGAACTGACATCCTTGGTTCTGCCCCCGTGACCCAGGAGGTCAGGAGAAAACAGGAGCCCACGGGACATGCCGGAGGAACTCTGTCGTCCACAGGTACCCTGGGAGGCTGCGGAGGCTGGGGCCTGGCAGCTCGAGGAGGCTGAGCCCCCCTAGGATGGTCTCTAGGCCCTGTTCTCTGCCATGAGGCAGGGCAGGGCTCCTCTGATCTTCCCACGAGAAGGGCTGTCATTTTTCTCTGCAAATGCAACCTTGCCTAGGAAAACTTTAATGATAGCTTCCTGCTCGAACCACAGACTTTTAAAAATAGCCCAGTGAACAAAGGCAAAATGTGAAGCCCAAGCCTCGCCTCGCCCTAGCCTCAGAACCCTGGATTCCCGCGGCCTGGCGCTGCCCCCTGGCCGCTGCCCGGGCCAGGATTCACCGTGCCCCACTGGAAAATGGAGCAGGACCAGGAGCAGGCAGGAGAGCAGAGCGTTGGACTGTGGAGCCCTGAACTTCTCAAAGGCCCGAGTCAGAATCTGGCGGAGCTGGGTTCTCAGGCAGCCTTGGCAGCGATCCGCGGCATGGCTGGGTTGGAATCCGAAAGCCTCCGGGAGCGGGGCCCTTCGAGCCGGTGCTGATAAAGGTCTGCGGCAGAGAAGCACACTGAAGAATTATGCAGGCTCCCATGGGCCATCACTCACCTTTTGCTTTTTGGGAACCTTTCACATTGGGCCAGTATCCCATCAGTTCTGTCCTGTAGCCCAGTGGGGCAGCCGCACCCACCCCAAAGGGAGCTGCTATCTTGGCACAGGGCTGCGGACAGAACCCTGATAACCCAGGGGAGAGTGAACAGATGGCCCTCCCGTGGCATCTGACCGCCCCCGTCACTGCCAGAGACTCAGGCAGGCTGCCTGGCAACGTCCCGCTGAGGGGCCCAGGGAGTGGTTTGCACGGCGGGGAACCAGGTGACAGGGTCTCAGAGGCCGGAGGCCAGCACCCTGCTGTTTTGCTCTCACAGAAAGCTTCCCACTCAATACCCTTGCTCAGCCCTGCCTTCCTCTTCACGATGCAGCCGACAGTCTCTTACTCCTGCTGTCTGCCAGGCCCCGTCTCAGTCTCTGTGGAGCACCTGGGCCAGAGAGGACAGCATAGGTTCAGGTGACCCTCCCGAGGGCATGGCCAGATTGCTAGTTCTCCCTCTGTCTCTGCTCCTTGTTCTCCCAGAGGGTGAGGGGGGAGTGTATTCCACCCTGAGCTGTCCTCCAGGGAAGGCCTCACCAGGAGGCAGGGGTCATTGGCCAGCCAACTGTGGGCAGAGCCAGGGAGTACCCAGCCCTGGGTCTACCTGTCAGGGGCTTCCTGGGACAGGCACAGCAGATATGGAAGAAACACCCCCCTGGAAGCCTGATCAAGAACCCAAGTCACAGGCACCGGGGCCTCCTGCCAGGAGGGAGGCTGGAAAAAACCAGGGGAGATGCTGGGGGGCCCCAGCCTCCCCACACCTGCCCTTCCAAGCTCTTCCTGAGATTCCACAAGCTGCCTCTTTCCCAGTGCCTTGGGAACACCTTGAACAAAACCTTGAAGTCACATCCATGAGAACAGAGCAGGTAGTTCCAAGAGGGGCTGTGCAGCGGCCGCACAATCGGGTCAGCACGCTGTCCTCTGGAAGGTGCGTGGACACACAGGCCCACCTGAGGGCCCACAGAGTCCTGCCAGATTGTGTTGCATTTAGCATTTCCACACTGGTTTGGCCACAGGACCCTTAACAAACCACGCAGACCCACTCCCATAAAACTCTTCTCTAGAATCCTTTGGGGAAATTACCTGATCAGATGTTAACGGTGGGCCAGGAGCTCAGGGAAAGCTTCACCAAGGGGGTGCCCCAGAGCCTCCGAAGGTCAGACAGAAGATGTAAGAGGTTGAGGTGGGGACAGGGCTGGGAGAGCACGTCTGGGACCCAGATGGAAGCACGGCACCTTCAGAGGAGGGCTATGCCATGGGGCCTCAATGTGTCCAGAGGACACCCAGCATTGCTCTCAGACTTCCCAACTCGGGCCTCTCCCGAGGAGTGGGTTCCTCCTCCTGCCCGCAGCCCAGTGAGCTCCTGGAGCCTCTAGGACTGCAGGTCCCGGCAGCCCAGCTGCTGTTCTCAGCTGGGAGAGCTGACTCCGTGCTGCCTGGGGTCTTGCCAGGCAACCTGGGGTCCTGGCTGGGTATGGCACACACTGGGGGCAGCAGTGACCCTGCCCCCATGACCTCCCCACTGCCACCCCTAAAGTTCTGGTCCTTTCCTACCCTGGAGAAGCCAGGCTGACCCCGTGCTCCTTGGCAGGCAACTAAGCAAGAAGAGGGGGCAGGAAGCAGGACCTCCACCCAGACCTCAAATAATCCTGCTTTGTTCTGTCCACCCACCCACAGAGGAGAAGTATGTCACTGTGCAGCCATACACCAGCCAGAGCAAGGATGAGATTGGCTTTGAGAAGGGTGTTACCGTGGAGGTGATCCGGAAGAACCTGGAGGGCTGGTGGTACATCAGGTAGGAGACCTGGCGGACGAGGAGATGCCTCTCTCCCACCCGGGCCCTGGGCAAAGTGCAGAGTGGCTGTGGCCACCTGATGGCAGGTAGATACTGATAGCAGCTGTGTACCCAGGGCACAGGGCTGGCTGCTCTGATTCTGCCCAGCTGAAGCGGTCAGCCAGAGTGATCATCTCACAGATTCTCTCCTGGGACACGTAAAGCAGAGCTGGAGTCATGGCCAGCAGGGCACAGAGGCCCCGGCTCCACTCACAGACTGTAGTGCGATCCCTTCCCACGCATCTGACAAGAGAGCTCAGCACATCTGAGTTTGGTTTTCTGCGTCCGGCCTTGGCTTCCTGGCCTGCTCCACAGCGAGGGCTGCCTGCCTGGAGCGCTGGTGCCCACAGGCCTCGCTGGAGTCCCAGCAGACAGCCTCTGCTGCCCAGGCTCAGCACTCGGCCCCAAGGCAGGCTTCTAACAGCATGTCTTTGGTGGTTGGGGCCATCTGTCCACTCTGCAGGGCTGGCTGCAACTCAGACCATCAGGGGCCTCCTCCTCCTCCTCCTCCTCCTGCCCCTTCCTCTCCCAGGGCCTAGTCACACTTCCCAGCTGGAAAACCCATTTGGGGGTGTGGGCAGGGGAGTGGGAGATTTTCTGACCCCCTGGAAGCAAACTAAACCCTGTATGCTTCACTCATGATTAACTGGCCAAGACCAGCCCTTCAGGAAATGCTTCTTGTGCCTTTGGAGCTGGCTCAGCTACAGTGGCTTTGCACAGCTGACAGAGAGATAGTCCCGTATCGATGGGCTCAGGAGACCACGGCCTCAGCCACCACACCTGGGAGACCTAGCCCCCTGTGAGCAGGGTGTGTGTTCTGAGCAGTCTCCCATAAAGGGGACAGAATCGTGCTGTGGTGCCACCGTGACTGAGGTGAGGCACGTACTCATGGCACAGTTGCTCAGAGCAGCGTAGAATGTGACGGTGTTATGTACTTAGGGACAGGATGAAGGTCACTGGATACATGGAGGTTGAACCTCAGTGTGACTTGCCAGGACATAGCTCCACTCCAGCCCCTGCCCTGGTGCATATCTCAGCCCAGCAGAGCTGAGATGTCCCTTTCTGTCCTGTTGGGCGGGGTGGGGCTGTGTACCTGGACATGTGTTGCCCAAAGCCACTGCCCTAAACTTTTATGTTTTCTAAACAACAGAAACTAGAGCAAACCCAAAAATCCACCAACCACCAGTCTGATGTGGAAAGGCCAGTGAACATTCTGACAGGCTGGTAGCCTAATTCACTTGCCTGGAAGTTATCTACAAGGCTTCTTTGTTTTATTTTATTTTTTTAGTTTTCTAAAATTACCAACACATCACTCTGTTTCCACTCCACTCAGATCCCCATGGCCTTGTCCTATTGCTGGTGGGATCCTGGATTGGGTAAACCCTGCTGAAAAGGTTCCACCTTAAGAGGGCTGCCAGATATCCCCTTAAATGTGCCATTTCCCAACATTCCAAGCTCTGTGTTGATCTTCATTTCCTGTCTTTCTTCTCCTTCCTCCACCCCTGCAGACACATATACACATGCACACGCATGCACGAGCACACATGTGGACACACGAGACACACACACACACACACGCACACCCTCGAGCTCTCTCCATCCCTCCCTTTCCATTTTGCTTCCCTCTGGAGTCATTCCATACTCCCGAGCTGGAAAGCAGATGTGAGCAGAGTTGGACCCAGACACACACAGCCACTCCTGATTCCCTTGCATTTCTCTGCCTGGAATCTAATTTTATCCATGTAACACTGCAGGAACACAAAGGGCTTTGAAATGGGAGCACTCGGGGCTGTAAGCAGGCCTGACTGTCACCTCCAGGAGAAGCCTCCCCCCATCTCTACAGCGTTCACATAGAAACCATCAGCAAGGGCCAGTGGGTTGATCCTTTCTCTGAGATGCGAGAACACCAGGCTCTGAGCCAGATGCTGCCAGCAGCTAGTTGTGTGACCCTCTGCTACTTATCTTTTCTGAGCCTTGGCTGTTGGCTCATATGAAGATGAGGCATTTTTACTAGTTGTTCCCATGCACCTGGAGATCCTGTGCTTCTGTTTGCATGCATTACAGCAGGCAGCCAGGACCAGCCCTGACTTCCATCCATTTGTTCACGCATATCCTCCTTCTAAGGCCCAGGCAGGTGAGCTTGGGATAACCTATCTGCATGTTCCTGTGACATGAACGTAAAGAGCCACCTCCTACCTGAGCTTTCTAGCAAAGCTCTGACATGTCAATAGGAACTTAAGGTTTCACATGCCTTCTCTCCCACCTAGCAAGCACCCAAGAACAAGGTCAGATCAGGGAGATGGGGAGGTTTTCAGACATCTGGCACCGAGGAGCCATTCCAAAGCGCCAGATGTGTCCCAGGGAGCAGATGGGGACACTGCAACGCAGACTGGGGGCATCGGCCAACGACTACTGGACCAGGAAGTGAGCTCCCACTGGGTTTGGGTGAAAACTCAACACCATGGGGGGAAAAAGGAAAAACTTGTTTTAAGAAGTCATTGAATCACCAGAAATTAAGTCAGCCCTGTCATTTGCCTTTTGCTTTTGTTTATGGGCTGTTGGTTTTGTTTTGTTTTGGTTTTTGTTTTGCCATACCAATGGTTTTAATTTTATCCAGTCACATGCTTTTTTTAGTCTTTTCACTTAAGGTTTTTGCTTTTGGAGCCTCACTTAGAAAGACTTGTCCAACCCCCCAGATTATGTAAATCTTTTATTTTTTTTATTTTGCTGTATGGTGTGAGGCCAGGGTCTTACTCACTGGATAATCAGTTGTTCCCCAAATCACTCAGTGAATGATGCATCCTTGCTACACTAACCTGAAATGTTCCCTTTAGCCTGTTTGTGGACACACTCTGTGCGCTTGTTCTGCCTGCTGTCCCTGCAGTAACCACCCCCTCCCCATCGGGTCAGCCTTCTTTAAGGACATTAGTGTGTCTGTTCTGGATACATTTAGCAGCTACGCTGTCCCTGCATCTTGCAAAAGAGAAAAAATTGAGCTCCAGGGAAGGTACATGTCCGAGGTACCATGAACTAGAACTGAGGTTGCCTGACTCGCACCTACAGCATCTCTTCCCACTCTAGTGATATTTCCTTTCCTATAGAGGATTTAACTGTATATACCACATCACATTTCTCATTTCCAGAATTATCCTCAACTGGTTGTGAGGTAGCAGGCCATTGTGAAGTCTACCTTGTGGGCAACCCAAAATCTGAGAAATCTCATCTCAAGGCCCCACGTTTGCCTGGCTCTGCAGAGGGAGAGCTCACACCAGGAGAGACCAGGCAAAGCAAAAGGAGTTAGAGGGGAAGAAATGGTGTCCTGGGTGTCTTTTGTACACACCCTCAATTCCAGTTTTCTCCAGAGACATGGGATTGCCAAGTCTCTTGCACAACGTGGCAGACAAGGCTCCACTGGGCAAAGCCAGGAGGAGACGAGGGCCTAGGAGTGGGGTGTGAGGCCAGGTGTCAGTGCTCTAGTGACGGCATGCCCCCCTCCTCCCACAGACACCTCGGCAAAGAGGGCTGGGCCCCAGCCTCCTATCTGAAGAAGGCCAAGGATGACCTGCCGGCCCGGAAGAAGAACCTGGCAGGCCCCGTGGAGATCATCGGGAACATCATGGAGATCAGCAACCTGCTGAACAAGAAGGCGTCTGGGGACAAGGAGGCCCCCCCAGCTGAAGGCGAGGGCCACGAGGCCCCCATCGCCAAGAAGGAGATCAGCCTGCCCATTCTCTGCAACGCCTCCAACGGCAGCGCCCTGGGTGTCCCGGAGAGGACCGTCTCCAAGCTGGCCCAGGGCTCTCCAGCTGTGGCCAGGATTGCCCCTCAGAGGGCCCAGATCAGTAAGAGCTTCACTGACCTCTGGGTCCTCTCTGCAAAGCTCCTTACACAGTGGGCATGGGGTGCAAGGCAAGCCAGCGGGGGGTGCAGGTTTGCTTCCTGAGCTACAGACTGACATTTGACCCACTGTCAGCTTGTATCATGCTAATCACAGAGCGGAGAAGGCAGGGGAGTATGGTGACTCAGTCCTTCCCAACTGTTCCGTTGAAGATAGATTACATGAGGATGTCGGCTGGTAGCATTCCCTCCTCTGGTGGAGAGCCAGGAACGGTCATTTTGCAGATAAATGCATTCCAAGACCAAGAAGCATTTTCTTTTCCTTATAGTAGAGGCTTTATAAATCACGATAGATGAAGTGTAGCTCATTGAAAACACACACACACACACACTCATCCCATTTCCCTTGGCTGTTAAATGTGGGCCCTATATTGAGGGCTGCTTTATGGAATGACGGCCTGTAGAGGAACATCTCTCTGGGCCTTTGCCTCTCCTGCCCTACACCTTCCCCTAGTTACTGGAAACCTAACGGAGTGGAAGCAGAGGCTTTCCCACTCTGCACAAGCAGTTTCACAAGGGCATTCTTCAAGAACCGCCTTCATTCCCACAGGAGACCCCAGGCTGTCTGCACCCTCTGTCCCCAGTCCGGCAGAGCCTGTGGTTGAGGGTTAAACTGTCCTCTGTTATGGAAGCCCAGCTTTGTGTCTAGCCATTCTTAAAATCTGGAGGAAAGCTGTTTTCCAGTTTAGCTCTGAACTTGGTTAAGTTCTCATGCCTGAAACCTTTTAGGCAACCAGTTGGGAAACATTTATGGGGCACTTCCTCTTGCCTGGCGTTGTGCTAGCATCTGAGGATTTAGTAGTGAGCAAAAAATAGACATGTCTCTGCTCCTAACTTTGAAAAATCTGATAAATCTATAAGCCCTTTACCCTGAAAAATACCCATATATCTGTACATTTCGAAATGTGCATGTGATTTTAGAGGTGTCATAGATCCCCTGAAGCATAGCCAGGGTAGCTTAAAGGCCTATAATTTCCTCCTGAAGAAGCCCAACTATAGTGCCTGTTGACTAGAGCGCCAGGTCCTTCATCAATGCCAAGCAAAAGCATGAAATTCTAGGGATTAGGAGTTGGTCGCACGCAGGGAAGGCAGCTGGAGGCACTGCTGCCTGTCATCTGACTGGGTTCTGAAGCTGTGTCTCCTCTTCTAGGCTCCCCAAACCTAAGGACGAGGCCTCCACCACGCAGAGAATCCAGCCTGGTATGTGTACTAAATTTCTTCTCCCTTTTTTGTCCCTTTTCTGGGGATGCACTGTAGCAGTCCGATTAATTGGCTGTCTTGCTGCAGAGTGTGTTGGTCCAGAGGTTTTCCAGGGCCTTTGTGGGGCTGAGGAGCCCACAGATCCCAGTCTTCCTGGGGGTCTGGCTGGACAGTTTATAATCGGAAATGCACTGCACTCCAAAGCTAAATAAATCCATCCTGCCACTGCACTGGCAGACATAAACATTTAGACTGGCCAGCAAGAGTGTCCAGCCAGGGCATTGCCAGCAGCTATAAATGGGGTTGCTGTCCATGTTAGCCTGGAAGCCTTCCAGCTTTGCCCTGTTGAGGAATGCCCAAGGGGTGTGCTGGAGCCTGGGAGGGCAGAGGGCAGGCCAGCGAGCATCCTCCAGGGAGGAGGTGCATTGTAAGGGCTGGCTCATGCTGCAGCTTAAAGAGGGTCAACGTTGCTCGGGTCCCTGGCTCCTGTGGGTGGGGTTTCCTGGTGTCCAGACCCTCTGGCAGGCACATGTGCAGTCCAGGGCTAGGCTTGGGGTGGCAGTAATGCTGGGGGCAAGCTGAGAGCCCTAGAACAAAGAAGTGTTATTGGGGGCAGTAGGATGCAGGGGAAAGACTGGGCCTTCAGGCCTGCCCTGCATGGGTTCACATCCCACTTCTGACACTTAGGAGCAGAGACACGCTAGGCAAGTCACATACCTCCACAAACCTCAGTTTCCTTATCTACACAATGGGGACAGCATTGCCATCTCCTAAGACTGTTGTAAGGATGAAACAAGATGACGTATGGAGAGGGCTGGCAAGTAGGTGTCCATTTCTGTGTCGACTCTTGACTGTTTTGTAGTACTGCCTGGTGCACGGCGTTGAGAAAGATGCTGAAGTCACTGGGCTTAGCAGCAAGGGTTACTGTGGTCAGTGACATCTGCCCTGGAGAAGGGGGTGTCAGTCGTGGAAGAGCAGGCCCTCCGTAAGTGGAGGACTTTGGAAGATTTGGTCCCTGGAGATGAGACTTTCCTTACCCTGGCCATTGTCCCCAGTGGAGTTTCTGTCTGTCTTTCCCCTTGGGTTTTACACACACACAGCTAAACAATGAATTCTGCTTTCCTCCCGTCTCTTTTGGCCCCATCTAATTAGTTTCAGGCAGACTTGATTTTGGCAAGAATGGGGTAATTCCTTCCACACTTAGCAAATGCAGGGAGTGCTGAGGCAGGGCTGCTGTTTCCAGTTAGGCCCAGCGGAGTCCCACCTGGCCGGGTGCAGGGGACATTGACTAGTTCACACCCAGTCCCCGCAAACCAGCCTCCCCTACCCCTCGATCGCGCTGACCCATGGCAGCCCAGGCGAGACTGACGGGCTGAGCGGTGCTGAGCCTGGAAGGATGAGGACCGCTGGGAGGACAGGCAATTTCAAGAGCAGCGTGGAGCTTTCCCTGCCCCTGCTGGGCCAGGGTTGTGGACATTAGCTCGCGAGTCTCTCTGTGACCCTGGTGCCAGTCCCGTTTCGCAGCTGGTAGATTGGGGGACTGCAGTGAGGTCCTTTGAGGCCTTCCTGCTGCACTGCAGCTTCTTCCCCCTCCCTCAGCCCACCTGCCTCTTTTTGTCTTTCAGTTGTTTTGTTTTAATCCCTTTGTAGGAAGGAGGACATAAATAGTGAAGCACAAAGTTCATTTTGGCTGGAATAGAGAAAAACCGGTTGAAGTGAGCATGTACAATCCCCGCGGGGGCGTCCATTTCGTCTGCTAGCAGACACCCGTGCCTTCGGCGAGTGTCTGTGCCCGGTAGATGCACAAGTAACAGTGGTTAGATGAGCCCGGCTTCCAGATACCCTTGAACGTCATGCCGAGATGCTGGGTGCCAGTGTCTGAAAAGCATTCAGGGTCTCCAGTGGGCTCTGCCCTGCCCACTGAGACAGGATCAGAGGTTTATTCAATGCTCGCCTGACCATTCAGCGTTGTCATCGTGACCGACACAAGACTTCTCAGCCAACCCTAATGCCCCTTCACTGCTACCCCAGCCTTAGAGATGGTCACGCCTCATTGCCCTGCCTCTCAGCCACTTGTCCTTAGACTTCAAGACGGTGGCTCTCCTCTCCCACAGGGCAGCGTGCGAGGGCTTTGTTAGGATGATTTCTCTACTTTTTAGTTTTCATTTTGAGAGCCAGCTATTGATGCACCTGCAAACTGGACCTCCGGAGGTGTATAGATGACGGTGTTCACAGTGGGCATTTTGATAGCTCAGACGGGGCTCGGGTGAATCCTGAGTATTACTGGAAAGCCTCGTCAGGGCTGTCAGGAGTGGTCTCTTGGGAGTGTACTGTGAGACTTGGGTGGTAGATACGTGCTCAGCCAGCCACTGTCCAACTAGTACGAACAGCCACCTGCACCTCCCCGGACTGAGTGGGGACCAGTCCTTGGCCTTGTACTGCCCCAGTTGGGTGGGTTTTGCTCACTGTGTCCTCTGCGTTAGGGGTTCCAACTGCCGAAGCCACCAGAGCCCCCTTCTGTCGAGGTGGAGTACTACACCATTGCCGAGTTCCAGTCGTGCATTTCTGACGGCATCAGCTTTCGGGGCGGGCAGAAGGCAGAGGTAAGCCTCAGGCGAGGGGGCTTAAGGGTACTAACTCATCGGAGTCAACGCGACTGCATTTCCCACGTTAGGTTTTGCTAGTAAGGTTCCTGAGGGGCAGGCAGGAAAGGTGCAGAAACGAGTCCCCCCAGCTGGAGCATCTGCGTAAAGCTCGTCAGTGCCCCCATCTGGACTGGAGCCCAAGGACCCGCTCCTGCGCCCGCGCTCACATGCTCGTCCCACAGCAGTTTCCCCAAGCGTATGCGGAGGAACAGGGTGCCGCAAAACGAAGGGCTCCTGCGATCGAATGAGCCTGGGAACAGTGGGTTCAACAAAATCCAGCCCATTTGTTGTTTCAACTGCAGGGCTTCTCAGAGCCTAGGACGTGAGGATGTCACCGGGAGTCTCTACTGAGGGGACTAGGATAGGCAGCGTCACCCAGCCCCATTGGCCCGAAGTTTCCCCTCCCAGGAGCACCGTGGGGGCCAGGATCCCGCAGGGCCCACGTTAGGAACTGCTGTTGTTGGGAGAATGTGGTCTGGCTGGGCGGGTTAAGATAGGGGCACCTGGGTTCTGGCCACCTCCACACCACAAGACCCCTGGCATTTGACGTAGTCACTTCTCCCCACCCCCGAGACTTTATGTCTCTTTGCAAAACAGGGTAATAGACCCTAGGGTGCTCCCTACCAGCCTGTCTCCTGGCATTTGTGGCTGCTGCTGAGCAAGGTGTTCCAGGGGACAGAGAAGATCTGTAGCTCAGTCATCTCTCTGAATGGCTGTGTGTAGCAATTGAGTTAAATCCAACTAATACATGTGAAACTGTCCAGATTCATTGGGTAGTCTTTGCCTATGAAGAGGTGACATCCCAACCTGAATGTTTTAAAGCATGTGTCTGGAACTTGGAACTAAATTTCCAGGAGAAATTGTTTTCTCGGTGCTGGGGCTTCCAGGGGAGCCTACAAAGCTCGTGATGTGGCAGAACTGTCATCCTCTCAACCTCAAACAGAGGTTAAGGAGGAAGCTCCTTATCCTACTTGGAAATGACTGAAAGCCCCCACCCTTCCAACAGGAAAGCATTCATCCCAAAGACACCCGTTCAGCTGATGGGATTCTGATGGGATTCCATGGGCCGTGGACACTGGGGAGGTGCCCTGTGGGGAGGCCCTGGCCTCAAGCCTGTCCCTCCCAGCTCAGCTCATCTGCACCTTCCCATTCTGTCCTGACCCGAGACATCCTTTCAAGGGTTTCCAAGGCGGGACCTAGCAACGCTGGGGTGGAAGGACGGGGGCAGTGGCATGGTAGCTTTTCATACATATGAGTCCTTAGTGAGTTGGGTTTTGTAGGGAATGGGGACACTGTAGCTTCTAAGTGCCTTAGCTTGGGGGGAGGAAGAGCGGGCTAGCTTGGCAAGGGTGTTGACACAGACTTAGAAGACCAGGGAAGGGGGCCTTGTAGAGATGATAGAGACCTGGGTTTGAATTCTGGTCCGTCACGTACCACCTTGGGTGTTGGGCCCCTTATGCCACAGCTCAGTTTCTTCATCTGTGAAATGGACATAAGGTATCCCAGAGCCAAAACATGAAGCTCCTCACCTGGGACATCGCAGGGTCCCAGAGACCCTCCCAACTCACTGGGCTGTCTGCGCTCTCTCCCCAGGTCATTGATAAGAACTCAGGCGGCTGGTGGTATGTGCAGATCGGTGAGAAGGAGGGCTGGGCACCCGCGTCTTACATCGATAAGCGCAAGAAGCCCAACCTGAGCCGCCGCACGAGCACCCTGACCCGGCCCAAGGTGCCTCCTCCGGCGCCCCCCAGCAAGCCCAAGGAGGCCGAGGAGAGCCCTGTGGGTGCTGGCGAGAGCCAGGACTCCCCGCGGAAGCTCAAGTACGAGGAGCCTGAGTATGACATCCCAGCGTTTGGCTTCGACTCGGAGCCAGAGCTGAGCGAGGAGCCCGCCGAGGACAAGGCCTCGGGGGACCGGCGACCAGCCCAGCCCCACAGGCCCTCTCCCGCCTCTTCGCTGCAGCGGGCCCGCTTCAAGGTGGGCGAGTCTTCTGAGGACGTGGCCCTGGAAGAGGAGACCATCTACGAGAACGAGGGCTTCCAGCCATGTGCGGAGGACACCCTGTCAGCCAGGGGCTCCTCTGGGGACAGTGAGTCCCCAGGGGGCTCCTCGCTGTCCCTCACCAGGAAAAACTCCCCCAAGTCGGGCTCGCCCAAGTCATCATCACTCCTGAAGCTCAAGGTAGAGAAGAACGCCCAGGCAGAACTGGGGAAGAACCACTCCTCGGCTTCCTTTTCCTCCTCCATCACCATAAACACCACCTGCTCCTCCTCCTCATCCTCCTCCTCCTCCCTGTCCAAGAACAGTGGCGACCTGAAGCCCCGCTCGGCCTCGGACGCAGGCATCCGCGGCACTCCCAAGGTGGGGGCGAAGAGGGACGCTGACGTGAAGGCCGGGCTGACCTGTGCCCGGGCCAAACCATCGGTCCGGCCCAAGCCGTTCCTGAACCGGGCTGAGTCACAGAGCCAAGAGAAGATGGACATCAGCACTTTACGGCGCCAACTGAGGCCCACGGGCCAGCTCCGGGGAGGTCTCAGGGGCTCTAAGAGTGAGGACTCCGAGCTGCCCCCACAGACAGCCTCCGAGGGTCCCGGTGAGGGGACTAGGAGAGGCTCGGCCGACTTCATCACCCCCCGGGCCGCCACTCCCCCGTGTCCCACCAAGAAGGAAGGGGATGGGCAGGCCACCGCCTACATGACGTGCAGCGCCTACCAGAAGGTCCAGGACTCGGAGATCAGCTTCCCCGCGGGTGTGGAGGTGCAGGTGCTCGAGAAGCTGGAGAGCGGGTGGTGGTACGTGAGGTTCGGGGAGCTGGAGGGCTGGGCCCCCTCCCACTATTTGGTGCTTGGCGAGAACGAGCAGCCCAACCCCGCTGGCAAGGAGCCCGACGCAGGGACCCCCAAGAGCAAGCAGAACGAGGGCAAGTCCGACAGCCTGGAGAAGGCGGAGAGGCGCGTCCAGGCCCTGAACACAGTCAACCAGAGCAAGCGGGCCACGCCGCCCATCCCCTCCAAGCCGCCCGGGGGCTTCGGCAAGACGGCAGGCGCCACCACAGTGAAGATGAGGAATGGCGTGCGGCAGGTGGCCGTCAGGCCCCAGTCGGTGTTTGTGTCCCCGCCACCCAAGGACAATAACCTGTCCTGCGCCCTGCGGAGGAACGAGTCGCTCACGGCCACCGACGGCCTCCGTGGAGTCCGCCGGAACTCCTCCTTCAGCACTGCTTGCTCTGCGGCCGCCGAGGCCAAGGGCCGCCTGGCCGAACGGGCTGCCAGCCAGGGCTCGGACTCTCCCCTGCTGCCCACCCAGCGTAACGGCATCCCCGTGTCCCCCGTGCGCCCCAAGCCCATCGAGAAGTCCCAGTTCATCCACAATAACCTCAAAGACGTGTACATCTCCATCGCAGACTACGAGGGCGACGAGGAGACAGCGGGCTTCCAGGAGGGGGTGTCCATGGAGGTCCTGGAGAGGAACCCCAATGGCTGGTGGTACTGCCAGATCCTGGATGGGGTGAAGCCCTTCAAAGGCTGGGTGCCCTCCAACTACCTTGAGAAGAAGAACTGACGGGGGGCGTGGCGTCCTTCCAGCCTTGGTGTGCCACCGTAGCCGCCACTGGTTCAGCGGTGAGATGAAGACAGAGGGAAAGGAAAGACGGGGAGGGGTTGGGGGCGGACAACACAGATCCCTGCAGAATGTGTGACCTCAGAGATGCCTCCTCCAGGCTGTCCCTTAGCTGGGAGGTGGGGATGGTGAGGACCCACATTGAGCAGGGAACAGATGGGTTAGGGAGTCCTGGGCCTGGGACCCAGAGCTGAGAAAGCTGAGACCCACGGTGCACCTTGGTGACTGTGCTAATAGACTATGTGCCATTTGGGACGGGCTGTGTGGGAATCCCAAATTGTGCCTTTGCTGCAAATCTAGAAAAAATATCATAGGGGGCCTCCAGTGCTCTGTCCCTGCGTGGCCCAGTTTTGGTTGCTGGCATCTTGCCACCGGAGGTAGTCCTTGTATCGTCCTAATCTGTATTTGTGAATAGTGCTGGTTTCCCAGGGACTGCCACCGCCTGCCACAGGTGGGTGCATTAGAAGGCACCACTGGCTCTGGGGCTTGGAGGTATCCCATGGGAGCTCAAGCCTGTTCCTGGGCCAGGCCATTGTCAATGTCAGTTAAAGAAAAAGCAGTTCCCAGTTGCCAGCAAGGACCACTTTTCATAGCTGTTACTGTCCTGCCTTGAGAAGACAGCCCCCCTCCTCAGGGCAGCCGGCACAGGACAAAGTCAGTACTAGAGTTCATGGAGGGTGGGTAAAGCCGTTGGTCTCAATCTGCACAGACTCTTGTGGATATTCTGGGTGGGCATTTTCTTTGCATGTTTTGGGAGAAGTTTATTGATTTGGGGGTTATATGTCAGGGTTTGGGTTTTGGTCTTATTTTTGGGGTGGTTTGGAGGCCCAAGG
>CAUYRT010056161.1:0-38557 GCA_963574885.1 Lepilemur ruficaudatus
TTTCTTATTTCTCTTCCCTTTTGCTTTCACATACCACAATTGTTCTATCTACTTAAAGAAATTAACTTTCTTAACCTAAAGAATTTCACTCAACTCTCAACAACTGTAAAGCATCTGCTATTTACCCTACATGCAAGCTAAAAAGCCTCTACAGTTTCATGGATGCTGGCAGAGGATGTAAGACTTCTGGGTCAAAGATAAAGAATACATTATTATTCACAGCAATAACAGTACAAGAGTGTCAACATTATTGTTCAAATTTCCTGAATTTCAATTCCGAAGAAGTCATGCAAAGAATGTAAGATAAAAAAAAAAAAAAAAGAGTGGGTTAGTGGATTATATTATAAGAAAGGAACAGAAAAGTTAGTAAACTAAAATATTTTATAATGGACACCTGTTCTTTGCTATGGGTACAGACGTTATCTTTATTGTACTGGACACTAAGCAAGACTTCCCTTTGCTGCAGAGAAAGACATTATCTCTGTCTACTGAAGTAGCCACTATCTAAATATTCTTTCAAGGACAGTCTAGAACAAAAGATAGTGCCTAACGTACTATTTCACTATATATTCATTCATATATATATGGTGGGTTTTCTGTAATGGAAGTGCTCATCATATAGAAAAGCATGGTGATATGATGAGCCCTCACCCAAGACATACAAAAACACAAGACCCATGGAGAATGGTCGTTCTACAACAATCTTTGTTCCATGTGCCTTTTATTGTTCTCCCCTTTCCCTTTCCTATTAATTTTCAAGCACAGAAGCTCAATACTCTATCTGGCAAGGCCAGACCCTCTATGAAGAGCCATAAAAGAGAGAAAATGGGAAAGGGCCACAGAAGTCTCCTTTTGTGAGTGTGTATGAGTGTGTGCTAGAGGTGAGGCGATGGGAGTAGACTAGAAATACCCATAAATTATCATTTTGCATGAATAATACAGATAAAAGACAAATTTGGCAATAGAAAAGGAAATATAAGTCTATACAATGTCTAGAAAGAATTTTTTATTAATTATGGTTTTCATGGAAGGATATTCACAAGAAAAGCTTTATGCGCATATTATAGACAAAAATAATGAAGAGTGGATATAAAAATATCGATTTAGTCATAGTGTTCACCTCTAATTCTGACATCAAGAAAATGTATCAGAAGATGTACCGAACAAAAAATCTAGACTGCATCTCCCTAGCATTATGATCCCAAAGAGGCTGGACTGAATTTTGCCTAAGAACAAAGCTCTGAATCCAGATCACTTGCTCTAATCTGGGATCTACCCATCACTGAACCATGTTGTGTCTCAGTGTCTTCACATATAAAATATCAGGGATATATAGATATAGTACATACTTCACTGGAGTCCTGGGAAGATAAAATGGACCTGTACATGCAATGTATTTAGGACCATACCACAGTATGGCCACAGTAACTGCTAAGACTTACTAGCTGAGCATCTTCCAGGCCAGCCAGTATGGTCATAGTGCATCATCTCTATTACCCCTACTATATATATGTATCCCACCCACTCTGTCCCTGGCTTCCTGTCAATCTTTCTATATTTATTCTGAAATTACAAATTCTAAGTATATATATAGATAGATAGATAGATAGATAGAGATAGAGATAGAGATATAGATCTTGAGATTCAATTGTCTCAGAAGCTTTGTGCCCTGGAAAGCATAAAATCTATTGAACAATGGCAAAAAAATATTTGTAATATATACAGTGGGTTTAAAGCAACATAAATATTCATAACTAAAAGAGAAACACAATTTGTTTTTATTTAAAACTTCAATTCCATTTAATTTGAGAGTTATTATTATTATTATTATCATTATTTTGAGACTACATTTCTCTCTGTTGCCCAGACTAGAGTGCAAGCGGCTCAATCATAGCTCACTGCAGCCTCGAACTCCTGGGCTCAACCAATCCTCCCACCTGAGACTCCTAAGTAGCTGGCATGACAGGCATGAGCCATTGTACTGAATTTTATGCTGTTTAAGATGAAAAATTTTAATCATATAGAAAAGCACAGTCAATGATGTAATGAACCATCACCTAGCTTGAACAACTACCAGTAGGACCAACTTCTTTCAGCTATATTCCAAACTACTCCCTACACCCCAAATTATTTTGTAACAAACCCTAGATATCCTAGTTATTTTTCTATATATATTTAAGCATGAGAATCATGTCTACCTTAATTAATCTCTTTTATGAACTTATGTACACATTTTATGTCTCTAGTAAGACATTAAGTGTTTCAAATTTTTATTTCAAAAGTATATAGAATGAAACTATTTTTGCTTCCTTTAAAAATTAGCATATGTACTTTCTAAATGCAATATATTATGATAGATCCCTTTTACAACTTCTAGAAGTGATGTCACATACTGCCAAGTGTTTTGATGTGAAACTTCTTTGATACTTCTAGACTATAATTGTCATTCCAATATCACGTATTTTTTATTTACAAAATAGATTTAGGAAAACAGTGAAGCACACAAAATGATGTAACAATGGTGGTGATACTAACACATAGTGCAGTGAACATACTTTAGAAGAAAAAGAGAACTACCTATTTGAGATAAATGAGTAAACACTATATTTTTCACTACTGATGAAATTATAGCAAAACTAAGGAATGATAGAAGACATATAAAAACAACAAAAAAAAATGCCATAATGAAAGTTAAGAGTATAATTAATGTTAATTGTAGGGAATAATGCAGATGTTTTGGGCTTGGTTTGAGAATGGTACTACAGAAATAAGAACATTTAGAAAGGGCAGAAACAGAATATTCCAGATAATGTGTTCTAGGATACATAGTCTTTCATATTCTCTCCTATGAATTAAGAATTAGATTCTGCCTATGATACTGTAGTGAAAACAAAGAAATTGACACACAAAGGAGTATATGCTCAGCTGAGGAGAATGGAACTAAATAAACATCTGAGAAGTCCAAGGAATTAGACTGTGAATCAAACCTGTCTGTTCCTAGGGAAGGTAATCTGTCAAGATCCAGGTGTACAGTTAGAGGAGTGAGATACAAGCAGAAATATGAAAAATCTATTTGCAAATGCCAAAAAGAACACATAGCTTAATTTTTAATAATTAGAGTACCTTGGTCTTTTTAAACTACCACACAAAAGAAAGAACAATTATTCCCTTTTGTGGGTCAGAGGGTTGTTTCTACAGAATATAGTAAAATATTTTAGAAGATTTATTTATTGCCATCAGATATATGCAGTAAAGTATGGCCTCTAGAAGTTAGAGCAGGGAGTCATATTGAGCAAATTCACTGGCAAAAATTAAAAAAAAGAACTGTATGTAATGAAAGAAGAAGAAAATAAAACTTACAATGAAATAATCTACATTTGTGCCAGCTGTTAGAAGATCAGATGTTACAAAAGCCCAATTTCAGGGATGAGTGGTATATAATTAGACGGTTCATCCAGAATGCACTAGAAAAGATGAAATGAGTGAGAACCTTGAGAAAAAAAGGAGACAATTCTGGTGGACGTGGAATGATGCTCCAAACAATAAAATGTGTGTCTTCTTACAGGAAAACTAAGAGAAAATAGAATGCAAAGAATAGTCAGTTGTACATTTTTTTTAAAGTGGGAGGGAAACTCTTTCTTAAATTGAAGAAAAAATTCAACTTTACAAGATAAAAGATTTTAATGTGTTAAAATAAGGTTTAAAAAAATAAGCAGGTATAGTATGATCTTGAAAAAATTTCTAAATTTGTAAACATATGTACAGGTAAAAGCAGAAAAATAAAATTAATACAGGGGCATCAAAATGAAGTTTTCTGTATAATTATTTCCTTGAATATTATTTTTTAAAACAAGCATTGCTTCTAGAATTTATTTGACATTTCTTTTACATTTTTTCTTAAAAATATTTTCAATGTAAGTAATATATGCAAATGCTAAATATTTACACTGGTTATTAAGGGATAATTCGGAAAGTGAATTTCCTACATTAACATTAGTGCTTGGGCCCTTGGTGTCTGACTGAAGGTAACCAGTATTGGCAGTTAATTTTGTAACCCTCATTAAAAATTGTATATTTCTATGTATAAGATGATTAGATAGATAGGCAGACAGAATTCATCCTTTAATAAATGATTGTATAGCATTTACTGTGCACCAAGAACTGTTCTAAAAAGTTTTGAATGATCTCAATTTGTATTATTCTGTATGCACATTAGCATTGTTTTAAAATAAATTTACAAATATGTTAGTGGTTTCTTTCACTGTATTGAACCATAGAGACTCATGTCATTCTTTTAACAGTTGCATAGTATTTCAGGCCCACAGAATATTTGGGTCAAATATTATAACCCACAATACTGTATCTACCCAGGTTATTATCAATTACATTTGAAATGAACAGAAAATCTTTATGATACACAACTCAAAAAATGTGCCAATTGTATAAATTCTTGAGAAAATTCCCAGGTCTCCAGCCAAAAGTAGACATCTCAATATCAAGAATGCAATAATGTGGAAGCAATATTAACAAGAATAAAGTGGATATTGGGACCAATTAAGTTAAATGAATGACTTCATAAAATAATTACAGATAACTAATTAATATTAAAAATATAGAAGTCATGATATATTAGCATTTTATTTTAATAAGATAATTCTTGTATAATAAGAAGGTCTTGGTAAAATTAACAAAATACCCAAACTGGTAGGTGTATATAGGCATATAAATTGTGCAAAGTTTATTACACAGGAAGGAAGAAAATATCCATTGTTTTAATTTTTGAAACTAGTAAATACAGTTTTCATAATTCACTTGAAATATTTGAAGTTAAAAAGAAAGAGGATTAAGAAAAAATAAAATATATAAAAATAAACCAAAAATGTGTGTTAATGAAGATATAAAACAATAGAAATAGAAAGCTAGTGCAGAAGATATATGTATAAAAGAAGATGACAATACCAATGTTGAAAAATATATATATATATTTTTTGAGACAGAGTCTCACTCTCTTGCCTGGGCTAGAGTGCCATGGTGTCGTCCTAACTCACAGCAACCTCAAATTCCTGGGCTAAGAGATCTTCCTGCCTCAGCCTCCCATGTTGAAAAACATTTTTAAATGTATGTAAAATATAATATGAATATAAGTTAAACTTTTGTGTTAAAATTTGATGACCTTCATTAAGAAAAAAAGCCCTCTATATAATCTGTATATTGTCATAAGTGATGTACATTATGCAAAATAATGCAAAAATATGAAAATTAAAGCATGTGCAAACCTACATCATCAGCCTACCACAAGTTAAAAGGAAGTGAGAGTAACAATGCTAATATCATTATTAAGTAAGATTTTAAATAAAAGTAAATGTGAAAAATATTTCTTAAACATATAACTCAAAGTAAAAATGTAATAATCATGAAACTGTAGGACCTGAAGAACACATCAAAATGTACATTTAAAAACCATTCAGGCCAGGCGCGGTGGCTCACGCCTGTAATCCTAGCACTCTGGGAGACCGAGGCGGGTGGATAGCTCAAGGTCAGGAGTTCAAGACCAGCCTGTGCAAGAGTGAGACCCCGTCTCTACTATAAATAGAAAGAAATTAATTGGACAACTCAAAATATATGTAAAAAATTAGCCGGGCATGGGGGCGCATGCCTGTAGTCCCAGCTACTCGGGAGGCTGAGGCAGAAGGATTGCTTGAGCCCAAGAGTTTGAGGTTGCTGTGAGCTAGGCTGATGCCACGGCACTCTACAGCCCCGGCAACAGAGTGAGACTCTGTCTCAAAAAAAAAAAAAAAAAAAAAACAAAAACAAAAACTATTCAAACACAGTGAATATAATTAATAATAACTTATTACATATTTAAAATTTCTTAGAGTGTAAATCTTAAATGTTCTTACCACAAATAAAGATAACCATGTTAGGTAATGGCTATGTTAATTAGCTTAATTGTGGTAATCATTTCATAACATATATGTATATCAAAATGTGATGTTGCATACTGTAAATATGTATAATTTTTATTTGTCAAATATACCTCAATAAAGCTGAAAAAATTCAAAAAAATACATAAAATTTTTAAATGTCTGCAATGCCAAAAAATTCGTAAAGTGAAAAGACAAATGAAAAACTAGAACAATGTTTATAACATATAAGACAAAATATAAATCCTCTAATAAGAGAGTCCCTGCATATCAATAAGAATATGACTAATTGTTTTAATGATCAAGAATATCACCAATAAATATAGTTTTATTTTTCATAGCAATAAAAAATAAATTAAAATAGCAATGTAATTCATTTATCATCTGTCAAAGAGACAGAAGTTAAAAAGTGATAAAGGCCCAATTTTAGAAAGAATATGTTGTAACAGACATGTTGATTCATCACCAATGAGTGTTTAAGTTGCTAGAACTTCTCTGAAACGCAATTTGGCAATGTGTATAAAGTATCATTAAAATGTTTGTGATTTTAATGAGTAATTCTGCATCTGAAAATTTACGTTTAAAAATGATTATACCTTTGCTCAAGAATATATGTACATGAATATTCATCAAAGAGTTATATATAACATCAGAAAATAAGAAAAAATAATTAAAAATAAAGGATATTAAAAATATGGTATCCATACAATGAAATTTTATATAACCATTAATACATATATGAACAGACATAATTTTTGGCAAGAAAATCTTTATCATAATTTGTTAGAGAACAAAAGCATGTTATAAACAATTATGCATAAACTAATTTTGGTGAATACCTGTCTCTGTATGAAATAATGGAAAAAAGATTTAAAATGTTAGGCTTAACTGAGAGAAACACAATTCAGATGACATAGTCAACAATTATTAAATACGTATATTCAATTATATATATATGAGCTGTATATATTGTTATATATATTCCATAAACTTTACAGAAAATAAATCCATTTTTAAATGCCCTTGAACCATATATGCTACATAAATATTATGAAATTAAATACTTTATGTAGGAAACATAGAGCACGCATTTTCTGAATGCAATGCAATAAAACTATGAATGCATGATAAAGTGCTAACTTAACTGAGTGCTTACTATGTGTGTCAGACACTGCTCTAGGTGCATTTTATGAAACAGACAAATATATCTTCATTATAACTTATCATACTAGTAGGGGAAGACAGACAATGATCAAAATAAGAAAACTATATAGTTTGTTAGATGGAGACGAGAACTACAATGAAAAATAAAACTGGAAAAAGGAAGAGGAATCAATTCTAAATAGAAATTTTCCCTGAGAAGATGACATTTGAATAAGGACACAGACACGCATGTGCAGGCTCACACACACACACATGCACATATACATATATATATATATATATCCGTAAGGACATACATACACATATATATATCTTGTAAGGGTACAGATAAATATATAGTATCTCTGTAAGGGCACACACATATATATATCATATATAAATATATATATGTATGATACACACACATATATAATATATACACATATCTGAAGGAGGTGGAAGATCATTCTAGGCTGCAGGAACAATAAATGTACAATCTTTGGGGGAGATGCAAATTACCAGAAGTAATTCAAGCATAGTAAGAAAAGTGGAATAAAATGTTGACTATGGTAAAAAACTGAAAAAGATCTCAAGGAATTGGGATTTTAAAAGTTCTATGTTTAGAAAACTAATAGATAAAAGAAAGCACCATCACCACATTATTTTTAGATGTTATTATTAGCCCCCAAGGACCACACTGTATATGTAAAGTATATATATATAGTTAAAATATAGTATTATAATAAAGGATGAATTATCTAACTTTTCCTAGAAATATTTCAAATTGGCTCCCAGAAAAGACAATATTTTAGTGAAGACATAAAGTGCAGGTAGAAGTTTCCAAAGAAGATATGGGAGTAATGTCAATTCAGGCAGAGGATGTTGAAACACAGGAAGACACAAAGAAATGAGAAATCATGTACGTATCTAAAATTACCTGGCAGAAGTTTAATATGGGGGATGTAAGGTGGATGTCATCCTACATAATTTGTAATCTGTTAAGAAATAGAGAGGAGGACTTTTAGCAAAAAGTAATTTTCATGCCAACTACTAGTTTACAGTTTAGGAAGATCTATGGATGCTTGATATACGAGAAGGGAAAATAAGGAAAGACAGGTTCAAAGAGGCTGGATAAGAGGCTATATAAATGGTTTTGGCGAGACATGATGAAGCATGATCTGAAGCAATAACAAAAAGAATATCTTAGAAAAGAGAACTTTTATACATTATTGGTATAAAAGTAAATTAGTACAGCCATTACAGAAAACAGTATGGAAGTTTCTCAAAAACTTAAAATAGAACTACCGCATATATGCCATATGTATATATGGTATATATACCCACACACACGCACAAAGGAAAGGAAATAAGTATATCAAAGAGATACCTGCACCACCATGTTTGCTGCAGCACTATTCACAGTAACCAAGATATGGCATTCAACCTAAGTGTCCATCAAGAAATGAAAGGAAATAAAAATATGATACACACATACACACACATATGCTGGAATAGCTGGAATACTATTCAGCCACAAAAAAATGAAATCCCATCATTTGCAGTAACATGGTTGAAATTGGAGAGCATTGTGTTAAGTGAAATAAGTGTGGCACAGACAGACAAATAGTGCATGTTCTCACTCATAAGTGAAAGCTAAAATAGTTGATCTCATGGAGGTAGAGTGTAGAACAACTGTTATCAGAGACAGAAAATGGTGGGGAGGCAGACGAAGAGACATTGCTTAATGTAAAAACATAGTTAGATGAATAAATTCTACTGTTCAATAGCATAGGCTATAGTTAATAATAATTTATTGTATATTTCAAAAGAGAAGATTTGAAATGTTCCCAACACAAAGAAATGAAAAATGTTTGACATGATGGGTATGCTAAAGACTCTGATTTGATAATTACACATTGTATGTATGTATCAAAATAACACATGTACTCCATAAATATGTACAATTATTATATATCAATAAAAATTTTTTGAAAAATCATTAAAAGTCAACACCCACCTCTGTGTGTTTGAAGTGCCAGCTCTGCCAGCACAACTGTGATTTCCATGAGGGACAATAGCCACTCCTACAAATGTACTTTCTCAGGGGAATCTTCCTTAAATAAACGCTCAAATCAGAACAAGTCATCATAGAAGGAATTCCAGATGTTACTCAGCCATTTCACACAACACTATGCCATCCAACCTGTTTAATATCCCTTTGTTTTCTAGCAATAAAGAATAGAATCCTGTACGTATACTTGGGTAGGACTGGACAACAATTTGAGAAGACACTGACAACGTGACCAATATCTGTATTTATTCCCATTGCTGAAACATGAGTCCCAGATCTATCTTCAAACATCCATGGAGATGCCTTCATCCCACATTGGATTTGATAAGGCAACCTTGTGATGTCAAAATATCTGCAGTTCTGGAGTGGGAGTATATCACTATAATCAAAGATGCTTAGGCATGCTTTGGGTTACTAGATATCACTCATGGTTTATCCTTCCACCCACACCGATTATCTAATGATTAGTCTTTCCAGAAGGACTATGGCACTGCTTTCGAGTAATTGATCACCCTGTTCACATACTCTTCAACCCTAAGCAGTCTTTACCCAGGATGTCCCTACACAGTTACTGGGAGAAAATGTTTAAGATATATTGGGGAATTCTTCACTAAATAGGGACATTGAGCAAGAAATTCAAGAATCAAAGGATAGGACTAGATAACCTCTAATGTCCCTTCCAACTCTCTGATTATGTGATAAGCTATCTGTCTTGTAAAACAATAAAAATTTTACTCTTGGGCATGGTTGAAAATATATCTACATATATCACTGCCATAATTTTACAGAAAATAGCCACTGCACAAGCTGTGACCAACTCAACATGCCGGGGGATTTAACGTGATATATGACCAGAGTCATTGGACTAGACTACTTTATTGCGTTCCCCATTTTCAGCAGGCTGGTTGTCAAGAGCTGAGAGTATGTTAAAGCTACTTTAAGCAGAAAGCAGTAGAGAAGCAGAAATATGTGTAAATACCTTTGCTGAAACTCCTTTCTCCCAATTTTCCTCCTATTTGGCCTCTGACATATGCCTGAGTTCCCCAACGTACCCGACCATTACAAGCCTTACTTATTTTACCTTAATTTGAATACTTGTTTTTTAACTTTGTTGTAAAAATTTCCACTTCTACTATGCAAGGGTATTCTTTCTCTATTTTAATGCAATTTTTATAGTTATCACTGACACACACATACGTGGTTTTAAAAAGGTCAAATGCAATAAATGTATTTTACAATAAAATGTAGGTGTTGCCTCTCTTTCCATCCTTAAGCTGATCTATATTAAAAAAGTAACCACTTTCAGTTCCTTTGGCTGTTTCTTCTGGTATCTACTTTTATGTTTCTACATAACATATTTATTGAGCTTTTTCTAATCTTTTCCATTTTAGCTATGATCTACTGACTTCCCACTATGGAAGACGAGGACTTTGCCATCTTTCCTTTCCTCTTCCCCACATACAAATTTCCTATACCTATCCTACAATATGGTTGTTGTATCTGTGTTTATAATATCAGCACTGGTTCACTAAATGCCTTTGTTTTACATTATTTTGCTTGCCTTAGAGGTATTAATTTTCTCATTATTGGATGTCATTCTCGTC
Source organism: Lepilemur ruficaudatus (assembly GCA_963574885.1). Classification (NCBI taxonomy): domain Eukaryota; kingdom Metazoa; phylum Chordata; class Mammalia; order Primates; family Lepilemuridae; genus Lepilemur; species Lepilemur ruficaudatus. The sequence goes on from CAUYRT010056161.1 coordinate 10,743, forward strand.
CTATATTCATCTGCAAACTCTCAAACATAGGTGTGAAACTTGTCTCGATATATACGAGGTCATTAAATATGAAAAGTCTGATTTCAAATCAAAATCGTAGCTTCTGAATCTCGCCTACCTCCTGTCCCACCTCTCACTTACATCGACTGGCTTTGTTTCTAGCTTCTGAAATTTTGTCATTTCTTTTTTCCTTTTCCTTCTTGAGTTAAGACTTTTAAAAACTCCATATAAGTAAAAATCTCAAGATTAATTCTTTATGTTTTTTTTTAATTGCAGATCTTCCTCCCAGTATAGGGTATGCCTCTGTTATGCAATAATTGCCCATTTTCCATGGCAAGGCTGATTTGGCATCTTTCAATGACTGCCATTTTCTTACAGCAATATTTTGTTTATTGTTTCTTGATTTTTCATGAGCATAGGTTATTAGAATAAGCAAAAGAAAACAATTTGATCTAGTGCCCATAATAATTAAAGATCATATTTATAAAAAAAAAGAGGAATGAAATTCATTATCATAAAAGTATAATAATAGTAGGTAATATTATCGAGCACTCACTCTATTCCAGGTATTGTTCTAAACACTTTACCAGTATTGATTAATTAATTAATTTACTTGATCTTCATATCAACCTTAAGACCTCAGTGTTATCAGACATTCGTTTTTTGTTGTTTAATAAAATGAGTATTTACTGTCACTCATAAGAGAACTCTGAGATATTATTCACATTTTTATGTCTGACTTTCAACAGTCACAATTTTCCTTCCTCTTAGACATCTGAAACCTGATTTTTCCACCTTTTTGCCAACTGTGCCCCCTACCCTGATCCATTAAATATAGCACTTAACACTCTAAACTCATCCAATCATTCAAGAATTCAGTAGTTAATTTTGTTTGCTAACTGGTCTCAAGAGATGAGTGATATGTTAAAATGCCTAATCAGCCAATAAATATATGGTTTATTTAAAATATATTAACATTAAGAAAAATGCACAAATTAAGTTTATGGATACTTGGTATCTTAGGTGAGAAATAGTACATTACCTATGCCATGTTAATTTGTATTATTCTACTACATGCCAGAGGCAGTAGGATGAGGTGGTTCAAGTCCCAGCACTATGATTTGTTAGCTGTGTAATCCAGAGCAATGTATATGGGCACTCTGTTTCAGATTATTCATCTTTAATATGGTGTTAATAACTCCTATGTCACAGTATTGTAATAGGGGAACAAGAAATTAATCTTAAATGAATAGCATATGGAATGGTATTTTCCGTAGATATAGAAAGCATTAGTCATTACCCAAACTATTGACAAATCTCATAGTAACTCTGAGAAGAAGGTATTATTTTGCACGTCCTACAAATAAGAAAACTTAGCCTCGAGGAGAGTGCACACCATCCCCTAAATCCATTGTTTCTGGAGTAATGATCTTTGGAGTGCTCCAAAAGTTTCAGATAAATTGAATAAGGTGTCATTTGCAAGAGAAAACTGTTTCCTCATAATATTCCAAGTCAAGGAAGACATATGGAAATAACAGGCTTTACAGTTTAGCAGACCCCCAGGCTTTCTGTTTTCAGCAGATATTCTGAAACACACACAGCTCCAGAAACTAAGAACAATTGGTATAGAAATTTTATTATTCAAAAATTATTTTGCAGCACTATTCACAATAGCCAAGATGTAGAAACAACCTAAATATCTATCAACAGATGAGGGGATAAAACAAATGTGGTACAATGAAATATTATTCAGCCTTAACAAAGAAAGAAATCCTACCATGTGGGACAACACAGATGAACCTTGAGGACATTATACTGAATGAAATAAGCCAGTTACCGAAAGATAAATATGGCATACTCTCAATTAAATGAGGTATCTAAAATAGGCAAATTCACAAAATCAAAATATGAAATGGTGGTTGCCACAGGCTGGGGAAGGTGGTAGTTACTAATCAAAAGGCATAAAGTTTCAGTTAAGAAAGATGATTGCCTTTACAGATCTACTGTACCACAGTGTACCTATAGTCAACAATACTGTATTGTACCCTTCAAATAATTTTTGAGAGGGTAGATCTCATATTAAATGTTCTTGCCAAAATAAAATAAAATATTTCTAATATGAATGCTTAAGGGTATTTTCTGAAATTGCAATAGCGTTTTTTAATCATACCCACACATGCTTAAACATACATTACATCACTAAAAAGTCATGAGTGATCTAGCTTCTTGGGTATTTCTTAGACTCACATTTTGCTAGTCATTCTTGCAATGTATATTCCAGCAACCCAGGGCTTCATGTGTTATTCTAGCTTCCACAGAGCTTTAACATAAACTGTTCCCTCAAACTGGAACATCACCCCTCAGATTCATTACCTAGCAAATAATCTAAAGATATTATAGCTCCTTCGGGTCTGAAATTTCACCCCCGTTATTTAATATTGTGCCATTCCCTTAAGTAAATCCCAATAAATGTTTGTTGACTAATGGCCAATGATTCTGTAAAATCAGCCACTTCCAGTGCTCAGCCATTTTCCAAAGATGAAAGATCTGTTTTTTTTTTTTTAAGAAAATAGGCATGGTGAAATGAAAGCAATTCAGTAAAATTCTACCACCCTTCCACCCTTCAGTATATTTTCATACCGTCATATAGAAAATTTGCTTGTTATAAATCTAGGTTTATGTTTTTCTTTCCATTACTCTCTTGCTTTTACAGCAAGAGAGAAAAAAAATCTTCTTCTTATTAAAGAAGTCAAAATGTTCTTCTCTCTGAAATTATTTTGATTTGTTCTCTTAGATTCTTGAAGTAAAGGAAGAGTAAAGAGGGAAAAAGTCATTTTTACAGAAATATGATTGAGAAGAGCTTTGTACCCCATGAAAGTTCTTCAAAGTCCCAAGTAGCTCTTTCATAACAAAAACCCAACAGGAAAATGACCCCTTTTGCTATGTGCCTATCTGACTACATAAGAACATTTTTTTTTTACTTAACTAATGCTTAAGGGAAAAAGTCATCCTCAGTCAGCTTTCATAGTTAACCAATTGTCACTGTTCTGCAGTCTTGTAAACAAGCAGATGAGACAACTGGGATTCATATTAGAGATCATTAGAAAAGAGCTGAGATGGACTTAGTGAAATTTTAAAAGTCAATACTTAATCAAGAGAACACATGCCAAAAGAGAAACCAGTGTTTTCTTCTGACAAACAAAATACCAGTTCCAGGACTATTATTGTAAAACAGTGTTGATTCTATAACTCCCAGCACACTCAAACAAAAATTACCCTGCTCAAGTCTAATTTGATTTCCTTATCAGGCAATTAGTATATTATTAAAAATTCACGGCAGGGTCAATCTCCTGTTGATTTGCATAATTAAGTTACCTTCTTTCAGTAAAATGAAGGGAGTTTTGTATTCATTTGTAGGGCAGACATTTTTAGGATGGGTAAGATTTTTTTTTCACACCACAAACCAAAGTACCCATGTCTATATGTTTTTTTTTTTTTTCCTTTTAATCTTTCATAAAGTTCAAGCTGTCAGATTCTGGCAAGAGATGCCCAATTCTTTCTATTCCCTTTTCTGCTCCCTCACTGCCCTGTGCTCTCTCAGAAATATCTGTAAATAAATAATCATTTCTTAATACATGCTGAAAGCCTACTTAGTGCTTCCTGAGGAGGTACTTGGCTGCCTGTCACCAAGGGAAAAGATAAATATTAGCGAAAGCCAAACCTCATAAGGTTCCTAAGGTTGGTTCGGATAAGAAGGCAAAAGTGTTTTCAAGATTGTATTTAAATCTCTTGAGTATACAAAGTTTGGACAAAGCCTTCCTCTTTCAGTTTTTTGAACACTTTTGTAAGTAAAGAAAGTTTCTTGTGAGAATCTGGCACTCCTGATTTGGATCTTAGCCAAACACTGATAATTCAAAAGTATGAATCATTTTTTAAAAGATTAAATGTAGTGATTATAGAATAGTTTGTTTCGGTTTGTTCTTGTTTATTATCCAGTATCTGACAGCCAAGCAATATAAAACGTAACAAGGCTGACAAGTTGACTGCCCAGTGGGTGAACTAAACGAAAAAGATTATATATTTAATAGAGTACCTGGGAGCCCAGGTGTGCACCTCTTGCTGACAATAAGATGAGATGGCCCATTTGCAGAGAATGACTGTTAGTTCTGTTACCAGGTAGACCATTTTCCTTTTATGTCTGAATTGCCCAAATCACCTTCAATTCACCTCCAGGAAAGAAAAAGATACAAGAAAGGCTATTAACAATGTTCAGTCTTGTTAAAAACTGTTTAAATCTACATCTCTGCCAAGATGTAAGGGAAGAAGCCATGCATTTCTAGCACCAACCACATAGTAGGCTTTCAATTAGTTTTTGTGGTAGGAAAGAAAGAAGGAATGGAGGGAAGCCATATGTTCTTGATTTTTAAATTAGTTACTTTGTTTTAGGACTCACAAAGTTCTTATATAAATCATTTGCAGTTACTTGAAATGAAAAATGTTCAATGTTAGTCATTTAGTGGAAAAAAGAGTGACACTATGTCTATTATTTAGTTTTTTTTAATTTAATATACTTCGTTTTTTAGGTAACCATTTGGTTCATCTCTAGAAAAATTGTTCTAAAAATAACACCTACTTTTCCAAAGTCCATATTTTTACTCAGACTCCAATAGCCATCACTAACATGTCTTGTAGTATTGACTGTAAATGATTATGGCTATTGATTTTCTAGTTTGTTTCAGAATCCTGGTGAACCAAATATTTTTTTTTTTTTTTAGGGTTGCTAAGAAGACACACTTATAACTTGGGCTTATTTCATTTATTTGTGCGCTTCTATTTTTAACTTTCAAGGCAAAAGTCGCTCAATTTGATATAGACTCTCAATGTAAAAAGTAGTAACAGACCCAAAATATTAAGACTAAGACCAAAAATTATCCAAAGTTTATAGAATATTTAGAAAGATGTACATGTTGGAGGGGATGGTAGGGAAAAAAAGAGATGGCAATCAACCTTTATCAGAATAAATAACAAAGAATACTGAATATTGTTAAATATGCTTTATTATTACTCAAAAATGGTCATTTTTGTCCTTTAACATTTCCATTACGCAGGACATTTTCTGCAAGATAAAATAAGGACAGAAAGAATTTTTGATGAAAAGTCAAGGCACACACACCTTAAAGGTGCTCTTGGAAGAATGCTCATTTGAACAGGCAGAGAGTAAATGATTGACACTCTGAATAAGGTCTTTGAAAGTCAAGGCTTTGACGTGTCATTTGTTAGAAACCCTATTATAATAACTGACAGGCATACTCAGCAGATGCACCATAGAGATGTTGTGCCAATTTCTTTCCTAAAGAACATTAAATATTGTGAATTTTAATATGAAATATTCAGCAGCAGAAACCAGTACTGCTGCTGCTTGTTGACAAGGTAAGGACTAAGCATCATGCACAAAATTCTAAAAGGTATAAAGGTTACAAGTGATGAAAATCATATCAAAGAGTTACAAGAGCTCCACAAAGCCAGATGATTTGAAAAGTGGACAGAATGAAAGCTTTAAAAGCACAGGGACTCCTTTTATGTATAAGAACTTCTTTTTGAGGGACAAACCTTGAAATCAGCATTTAAAATTTACATAAGACTGCTAACTAATGCAAAACGTTCTTTGACACAAGATCAGGGATGTCTAAAGAATGGACACATATTAAATATTTCCAATTCACTGCTTAAAGTTGGGGACATGCTTATTATTCAAACCTAAGAAGGTAGCAGCTGAGAAAAAGTAGTTAATCTCTCCCTTACTTGGCGAGGTAAGAAAAATGACCCAGGCAGAAGAGTTGAAACTAGACTGAATTTTTGGAAAGGAGAATTGAGCAGCCACATTGATCACTCTTTGTCACCCCTCCTATTTCTAAAACTCACACTCTATACTTACATAATTTGCATACCTTTGAAAGAGAAGGTTTAAGAAAACAGTATGTAAGTGATGCTGAGCACTAATCTTCCCAGGGAGAAGTGTGGGTACAGGGACATGGGCAGAAGATGATGAGTCAGATGAGGGCTGTGATTTCCCTGCATGTCCTGGGCATAGCTGTAATGTTAACTTTGTTAGAAAACACACCTGCTGTCCTCTTCCTTGCTCTATCTGCTCTAGCTTGGGTACCTCAAACAGCATTTGGCACCCTACGGGTGCTCGAAAATTATTTGTCGAATGAATACATGAATGTAGTTCTTTGTTCAGAAATGGTACTACAGCCTTTTATAGCATCATTCAGTGATACCTTTGCTAATCAATTTTGAAACTGAGCCAGGGTGTGATTGGGTGGGTGCTGGAACACATCAGGATAACGTATCCTGCAGGACCTGGCCATCTACTATCTCTGTTCCTCTATCTGAAAGGCTTCCCTATCCCGCCCTTTGGCTTATACATGGGAACATAAACATTGGGTTTAATATTATTTTCCATTTGCTAATATCAACACATAAAAGGAGTATTAGTTAGATCAGCACATTTTTATTTCATAAGACCATAGAAATGTCAAAAGGTAGAAATAACTCTTGCCCATCTGAAAGCAGCAATTTAAATTGATCCCATGGATGCTGGAAAGAGGGAGTTATCTAAGGATGACAGCTAGCCTCTGATCTAATTGCAAAGCCTTTTTAAATGTCTCATTGTGGTTTTCACCTAATGGCTTATTGAAGCCATTATGCTCAGTATAAGAATTCTTAGACATTGGCACCTGGAACAGAAGCCTAGAAGGCATGTCTCCTATTGATTAACAAATGAATTAATTAATTCAAAGAGCCTGTGTTCTTTACCAAAGATGTATGTGTCTCAGGCTTAAGGGTAGGGTGAGAATAGGCTATGAATGTCTAAAAGCATAAGATTAGCAATAAAAGTCAACATTTTTTTTCCTGCAAAACCTAACCTATAAAGACAAGAACATAACCTCTTTGCTTCCAGAAATGTTAGAGGTGATTTTGAGAACTTTATTAGTAGTGCTTGCACTCCTCCCATCTGCATGTAACTTCTCCATTAGGGAATTACCTTACGATACCCCTAATTAATGCTAATTTATGCCCATTTAGTGACCATAAAAATGTGTCACCAAATTTTAATTGCATGGGGAGGGTAGATAGATGAAAGTACTAAAGAATTAGTGTGTCATTTACTAAAGAGACCTTTAGGAACAATAAAGACCATCTGCCCTGTCAATCTTCGTACTCTGGAGACAACACTACACCTTAAAATCCAATGATAAATAAAATTTTCCACCACAGCAATGAGGGTAAATGTTGCCCTTCTTCATTATTTGTGTCAAACCAGGATAGGTGGAACTTTTAGAGAGACAGCTTGTTGTAAATGCTGACTGTTCATTTTAAAATTAAGTTTTACTGGTAGCAAAGCATTTTTATAGAACAAAGGTGACATCTATTATCCACTTAGGTCTCAAGAGTATATTTTTCATAGGTTGTTAATTAAATAGTTCAGAAGGCAGTTTTTGAAATGTATCAGGTGAATTCTTTATTTATGTATGCCCCAGATTCCCAATATTCATGTACGTAAATGAGAATTTTATGTCAGTAGGATTTTGCAGACTGCAGCAATGCTATTTCTAGATATAACCTAAACTTTCCTTCATATTTAACACTCTTGCCTTCACTAGCAACTGACTTCAATATATAACAAAGCACACTTGCTGTGCCAAGATTTAAAGAAATTCAGCAGACAACAAAATGCACCTTTGGTTCCTTAGAGCCTAGTAGAGAGCTAGGCACATGGTGTGGGTTCGATAATTATTTGCTGAATGAGTGAATGAATGAATCAGTTTAATCATTTGCCAATGTGGTCTATATTCTTCTTACCAGCTCCTGACAATGTGACTTTTTTTTCCACCCAGGTTCTACTAAATGGAGGAAGAAAAATCAATGAATGCAATGGAAAAAATGATAACCACACTCAAGACACTGACACACACTCCCAACAGGTTACATCAGGTTGATAATGTAATAACTAAAATATTTGATATTCCCACCCTCCACTCTTTCTTTTCGGAAGGATTTCAGGTGATTCAGAAGCTCTTCTGGGAATAGTTTCGTACAGAGGAAAACAGTAAGGTCTCCACCCATGACCTGTAGCCTACTTTCCCCAGGTAATATTCTTCTTAAGATGTCCTTTCCTGTGCCTCTCAGACCACAACCTCTAGCTGCAGAGACTGGGCTCAGCATCCTAGGATAGGACAATAGACCTTTCCCAGGTAGTTATCAAATACCTCTTTCCCCATCTTAGATGACTACTATTGGCAAATCTTTCAGATCCTTGAGTCTCTAGACCCTAATCTAACCCTGAAAGGGATCTAATCCTGAGAGGCAGAACTGTTCTTTTGATGAGCAGGAAAGTATAATTTTGAGGAAGTGCTGGTTTGCACTGAGGTCTGCTTGTGGTCTCACAGCATCTGGTCAGGGAAGAGACTTTCATAGATGATCGACCAGGCATGAAATCCCAGAGAAAGAAAACAGGGGCCAGGGAGCAAGGGCACTAAATTTTTCTGATGAGGAGATCTTCAAAGACTAATGTAAACTGATGTAACATAAAAAAAAAAAGATTAAAAGAATATGCATAATATCAGCACCATTTTGTTGAATATCATATATGGATTTATATGTATATATTTCCTATCTAAATTCTCTCTCTTTATGCATATATAATTATACAAATGAATATAAATATATATAAACTTATACATAAAGTATATAAATAATGACAAATATATAAATCTTTGTCATATCAGCAGATAAGGAAAAGAAAACCATTTTCTTTCTGATAGCCTTAATTTTCAGAAAACACAAACACTTGAAATGATACAACTAGAGAAAAAGGTGCTTTTCACTACATGGTTGTTTTGTATCACTCCCTTTAAATACATCAAAACTTTATCAAATTCATCATCTATGTGCATTTACATTCCTATGATTTCTTAAACTCTGCTCTAGTTTAGAAAACTTTCTTTAAAATCTTCAAGCAGTGCCTGTATTAACCTATTACTTGGAATGCCATTTTCACCAATAACACCACTAAAACAGGTAATGCTTGTTGTAAAAGACTAAGAGCAACTTCTGCTATTTTCCCAAGTCTCCAAAAGCCAATGTCTTTTTCTTGAGTTCTTTGACATCTGGGAATTCATAAAATGTGCTCTCTTTTTCAACCACTACATTCTTTAGACCGGCACCAGAAAGTCAGAACAGGAAAGAGATTAGAGCTATTTTCTCCTTAATTTATGAAAAGGCTCCTTTTTTTTTTTCTGGAAAGTTGAAGGTGTAAAATGGCACAGTTTACCATCAGGATTTTTAAGGCCATTTAGTCCATTGTATTGACTCCCATGTGGTTCTAGGGCTGTAACAAAGATATGACAGAGGCAGAAAATGAAAAGGCCAAAACAAAACATAACCAAGGTAATCTCAAAAACAGAAAAGGGAAAGAAAACAAAAGAAAGATTTTCTTCCCTCTTTTAACCAAATTCCCTTGAGCAGAGTCTTTAATGCTTTGGAAGGTCTTAGGAAGGAAGAAAGATTATCTCACTGGCATCAGGAATGCTATCCTGGGGATTTTATTACAGGGAGAGTGAAAAGGAAGCCCACACTCTCAATACCCAGGGTCACCTCTGTCTGTGATGTTCCTTATGACCTGGCTGAAAGACAAATGTATAAGACCTCAAACTATTTTTATTAGTCAAGGACACAAATATAACCTGGGACTTTAAAAAATAAAATTCATTCTTAATTGAGTAAAGGAATATTTAGAGTACATTTCACTGACTGTTTTTTTTCCCCCTGAAAAATATCTTCTTTTTGTCCACAGAGAAATGTTTGTTTGTATTCCATATGCTTACTTTCATTCTATTCCTGCACAAGGTCAGACAACATATTGTTTCTCATGAAAATGAAATGGTCCTCCTTCATACATGCAGGGTGTAATTAAAATATATCAAGATACATGGCAGCAAACTTTGAGACACTCAAACACTGACTGCCAAGTAACAGCTCTAATCAACCTGTGAAGACACTGACAACCAGAATCTCGCAGTTGCTGACATGCAGAGATTGTGCCAAGATACATGTGTGAATACATGCAATAAAGCAGTGATAGGGAATCTGAGCTGTAGGGCTGGAATATCAAGCTCATTTTCAGTTACTGGGCAGGAACATTCACTCAAATTTTGTGTGGCTCTTAAAGGACTATTTAGGCACTTGGTAATCTAATGGTAACACTGGTTATCACATAGAGTCATTAAGAATATATTGATGAAATAGATCACAAAATGGCCTCGTAAGCACTAGAGATATTTTATTTACAGTTGTAAATACTCTGAAGTTTACTTTTTTGCCTTTCTTGAAATTAAAGGAAACACCACTACATGCGTGATGCTGGGGAAATTCTACCTGAGATAAGAAAATGAAAATAATAGAACCCATTCAAATGTGAGAAATAAAATAAGAGTATACATACATAAACATAGTCTTTCACTTTGTCCTGTATTTCATTCTTTATGGAGCAAAGATGGATGAAGGAAAATCAGGAGGCAGTTCAATAGAAAACCTTAATTGATTAGAATGCCAACAGCGGAAAGAGACGACTGGGAGAATCAGTTAAAGATTAGAGATACGCTATTGCAAGCAAAACAATCTTAAATGGTGCAGCACAGGCAGATATTAGAAAATAAAATGAGAACAGCAAAGAGGCTGTTTTTAAGGGAAGTTTATATGGCAAGCTATTCTGTACTTTCTGATAGATTTGTTTACTGACAAAGTGGTTCTGATTAAGCTACCAAATTATGATGTGAGAGCTCTCTCTCAATCTCTCTCTCTCTCTCTTCCATGCTCTGTCTCTTTGTCTGTCTCTCTCTCTCTCTCTCTCACACACACACACACACACACACACACACACACACACAAACATGTTAGTCAGAATTAATTACCATCTTGTCCTTCAAGCTATTGGGGAATGGGAATGCTATCTGTAGCAAATAAAAGTAAAGATCGAGCAGAAAGGTTATAAAAAATGTATTAAGGCCCCTTTAATAGATCCTTCTCTAAATAAAACTTTTGAAAAGGTTAGAAAGTTCATTTTGAATTACCATAATAATTTCCATTCTTGATCATGCACATGGTGGAAATATGAAATCATCCAAAATGTTAATTTGAATTCTTCCATTAGAGTTTAGCATGTACTTTGTGTTTATGTATGAAAAATAAGAAAAGGGTTCTGAAGATTAAAACGAAACTTCAACAACATGAAACACTAGACTTAGAAGGAATATGAAAAGTTTTTACTTGTCAAATTTTTCAGCAATTTAATGTATATAAGAAAACAAAATATCACCTCATTTTACTGTCAAACATCAGCCTAAGAGACTGTTTTTCTTGTTCTATTTTTCTAACTTTTCCTAGGAAAGACATTAATATGTCTACATTTGCAAGAATTTTTCTGCTAGGAGCTAAGCAAGTAAAAGTAAAGCAGAAAGGTAGGAGAAGCAGTTGGTGATTTAGGCAGAATAAACAATATTGCTGTGAGTCAAAACATTATTTTTTTAATGCCTACTAAGTACCAGCAGTAGAAGAGATACAATAATAAAAACACTGTCTGGATTGTCAAAAGCCTAAAATCTTAGTTAAAGGACAAGAAAAGTATGTAAATGAGTATATGGTAATGAAAGTAAAATAAGTTAAAAAATATGTTTGGATTATAGATCTAGGATGCGTCTTGAACAATAAAATTGATTTGTCATGTAGAGATTTAAAGAAGAGAATTATGAGCACAAGGAAAATATAGGTTGTAAAAAGCATGAAAATTATTAGGGAAGCTTTGGAAATCTGGTTGATTAAAATATGGCAATATATAGGAAAAGAGAAAAAAGAAGATAGAAAAATAGTTTAGAAATTCTTACAGAAGGCTTGATCATACTGAGGACTCTCAAAGTGAAAATAATTTTTGCTTCTCTCATACTCCTCTGACTGACTCTTTTCAATTTCCTTACTGGGTTGTAGTTTTTCTGATATTCCCCAGAGTTAGTTCCTTGACCCAGCATTTAAGACATTTTCTATGGTCATGTAGACTAATGTATGTGTACTTACGTATAATGCCAACCATTACCAATGTCCTGATAATTCTCAAATGTTTTTCTTTAGTTTGAATTTCTGAACCCCTCTTCTAAGCTCCACATCCATGTTTCCAAACATGTGATTCATTGCAAATATCCCCCAAACCCTCCCAAAGCAACATGATGCCCGTTGATCATTCAGTAAGTGACATTATCACTTTCCTGTTATGAAAGTGGGTACCTTATTAAACATACACTTTGTACAATGGATGAAATTGGTCTGCCAAAGGATTTATGAAGGAAATTCACTACGCATAGGAGACCATCTTCTGTGTTTTGCAGACCCCTTTTCTGTCACAGGGGATGAAAAGGGTCGCCACCTGTCCCAAGGGCAGCTGGCTAAATGCTAGGCAGTGGTCTATGAGGAAGGCTGGTGCAAAGCACTGAGCAAGGAGGGAAACTATTGACTAGGACAGCTAGATAATCTCTCAGGAAATAGAACTTCCAATGTGAGAGGAGTATTGAGCAAATGACAATGTTAGCAGAAGTACAAAAAGACAGGGTGGTTGAGTCACATTAATAGTGGTGCACTGGGGTTCAGATAAAGCAGTACCTATGCCCCATCATGTGTCTCCACGCCTAGCAGAGTGCCAGGCATTCCGTTGGTACTCTACAGAAATGTGTGGACTTTTTTATTTACGAAGAGATTATATGGCCACTAGAACTTTTTGACTATAGGCATATGACTCTGAGAAAAAAAGAAAGCCTAGGAAGACTGAATACTAAAAAGACATGAGAAGTAATTAAGGTCTAAATTAATATGGAAAACAAAAAGTAAGATAAATATAAGAGAAAATTTTGGAGGCAGATCTCCAAAACTTATATGATGTAAATAAAGGAAACATAAAGATGACTCCAAGTGATTGATCTTGAATATCTCGAGACAATGCTAAATCTTCGATAACACTATGGAAGTTTAGAGGAGAAGCTGTATGGAGATGATGTGGATGAGTTTGGTTTTAGAAGTTGCAGGTAGAGATGAAATAGAGAATATTTCTCATGAAGGTAAGAAGTATTAGCTGAATATGGTACTCTTCATGATATTTGTTATTAAATACTATGCACAGGGTATGCTAATGAATACTATTAAGAAAAATATGGTTTTTATTTAATGATGCGTGTGTGTATATATATATATATTGCTTTTCAGATCATTTTTGTATGTTCACAAGCAGAAAACCTAGTATTATTTTTTTGTGGCATAAACTGAAATATTGCTATAAATTCCATTCCATGGTTTTTCCTCTGATAAATTTTATAGTTTCCTGATTGACTCCTGTATTATAATGACCTATCACTCAGCTATACTTTCTTATCTAGATGACATTATTAATCATTAGCTTTTTCAGCTTAGCGGATCACCAAGATTAGTTGTGCTTATTTTCTAAAATGAACAGTAGAATTTATTTTATAATTTGGTGAAATAAATGCATATTTATTTTTAATTAATCCATTACCACATTGCACATTAGAAATGTTTTCTGTAGTTATGATTGTGAATCATTCTTTGAAATATTTTCCTTTCCCATACATATCCAAGGGCTTCCTAATTTGACTGACATTGGATTAGAGTGTTGTCTGTAAATATTATTATTTGTTGTAATCATCAATGTATGATTATATACTTTTAAATTCTCTGATTTGTTATAATAGATTATAATTCTGTAAGGCTTTTGGTCCTTTACTATCAAGCATGTTTCTGAAATTAGTCTGTGCTGTTTGTACATTCTTCTTCCTTAAAAATTTTGACATAATTTTTCCTAGAGCCTTGGTGTCTTCACCTTTACAATGAGGCAACAGGGCTGGGTGATCTTTAGGATACTTTCACATCTAATGTTGGTTAATTCTTTGACTCTTGTCTAAGAGACATAGCATATTTTGTCTAATGCCAACGTTGCATAATTACTCTATTCTCCCAGCTCACTGTGTCACATTTGTGGTGTTAGTAATATTAAATATCAAGGTAGCTTGGATAAATGACACAGTGCTGTGACCTACAGAACATGCTCAAAAATGTTTTTGTTATGTGTATTGTTATTTATTCTTCTTTTTTTATTCTCTAATTTTGGTCCATGAAATATAAGTAAGATATAGAGTAGATATAAAAGAGTAGGGGCAGGAGCATTGCTCTGGCCCAATAATAATGTTCCTTACGAAAATGTCATAGATAGATAACAATTCTGTTTTTCCTTGCATTTTCATCTATTATTGATTGAAGAGGAAATCATTTAATTTTGCTGCCAACTCTTGCCCTACTGAATGATTTATATTGAAGAAAGAATGGCAGGCTCTTTGTGGATACTTGGTATATTTGCTATATTTTTCTTTATGCACCATTCTTAAGTAGCTGATTTATACCAGTTGAAATGTCATTATTCACTGTCGGAGAAAAATGCTTCAACTACTGTATAAGGTTATTGGGGGTTATATCAAGAATCCAACAGAGAAAAAAACAACTCAATTCTTTATTTTCAGTCGATATTGTGGAAGGCTTTTAGATCCATTTGGAAGCCTATTGTACAGCCCACCTTTGCCCCTTTTTCTCCCCTTCTGTCATCCAAAAGAATGTATTTCCCATTTGTTGCAGATACATAAATGTTAACCTACCTTTCGGAAAAAAAAAAAAAAAAATCATGCTTCATTTTCTATTTTATAATGACCACTCTTCTAGATTATGGGGTAGAATAGAATGAGAGAAAATGAAAGACAAGGAGAGAGAGGTGAGAGGGCATTGGAGGTAAGATGATGGTGATGTAAACAAGGCAAATTATAATGAGGTAAAAAGACTTAAATGGATTTAAAATAATTATATAGATGCTATATCAGAAGGGTATGGTTAAAAACAAATTCAAAATAGCGCTAGGTTTCTGGTTTAAGCGGCTGGGTGTATGGTGCTGCCACTCATTCAGATTGAAAATATCAAAGGAGGAGTAAATGGTGGCAGTTTTGATACAGGGTAATGGGTTTGTTTGTACTTACTGAGTTTGAGGTACTGATGATAAAATCAAACGAACGTAGGCAGCACTGTGTTTGCACCCTGTGTTGGCCAGCCACCAAAATGGCCCCAAATGATTCCCTGCCTCCTGTTATCCATACCCTTTTGTAATTTCCTCCCCCATTTTATTGTCATTGGTCTACGTGACCAATAGAAAATGGCAGAAATTATATGCCACTTCAGAAGCTAGATGTAAATGACATCATGGTCTCCCTCCTTGTTGTTTTGAATTAGTCACTCCAAAAGAAACCACAGCCATGTGTTAAGGACACTGAGGCAGCGCTGAGGACAGGTCCCCATGGCAAGGAACTGAGGCCTTCTGTCAACAGCCACGGGAGCCATCAGGGAAGCAGATCCTCTAGCCCTGATCAAGTCTTTCAATAACTGAAATCCCCATCAGGGGATTGTGATATTTTGAGAGACTTTGAGCCATAAATCTAGTTAAGGTGCTGCCAGATTACTGACTTTCAAAACTGCATGAGATTATAAATTTTTGCTGCATTAAGGTGCTAAGTTTTGGGGTAATTTGTCATGCAAAAGATAACTAATAAAAACTTGCATAAAGAGACCTAGAGATAAAGATGAGAATCTTTGGCTCAATTTTACTGTTTTAGATGACTTTAGCTTTGACATTGTACATGGGGAGAAGATTAATAGAGGAGAAAAATCTTAAATACACCCGTATTTAAGGGCCAGGAATTAGAAAGAGAAGGCCCAAAAGAGACTGAGAAGTGCATGTGGAGAATCAAAAAGAGCAATGTCATATATGCCAAGGGAAAAGAATATTTTGAGGAAGAAGGTGGGGGAAGGAGTTACAGAACTAACAAATGCTGCTAAGAGGTCAAGCCAAAGAAAGACTAATACAGAGACAGTCAGGAGGTCATCTGTATTGAAACAGTTTCAGAAAAGGGTTGAAAATAGAAACAAACAAAAAAGTGAGCTGAAAATAGACATTGCATTGTTCTGAGGGCAAAAGCCTATTATGATCACCACCACAACTCAAGACTAAACTTTGGTACAGCAGCAAGTTTTAATTTTGGAAGTGAACTAAAAGTGATCTCACATCTGCAGTGCGCCCTTCGTTCACAGAAGAAGTAACGTAATCACCTAGAAATAATTGTTCCCAATTAGGTTCTCAGATTTCCAACACTAAAGATGTATCAAATATGAGCTCAAGTGAAAGGATCAGCAAATATGCAAGGATACGAATCACCATGAGTGAGCACCAACCAAAGAAAACTAAGATTCTTGAGAACTTCAAATATTGACATTTTCAGAAAAGAATGTAAAATGATTATGTCTAAATATATAAAATTTAAAATATGGAACTACAAAATGATCAAACATCAAAGGAATTCCAAAGACAAATAGGCAGAATCAAAAAAGAATAAAACTGAACTCTAAAAATATAATGAATGAAATTTTAAAAACTCAATGGATAGATTAAACACTTGATCAGCTCTGTGGATATGTGTAATGAAAGAATTAGTGAATTGTTGTAAGCTGCTTCAGTAAAGCATTAAAGATGGAGACCAAAAAGAAAAAAAGAGCTGAAACTAGGGCAGGAAAAAAAAAAATAGAAAAAAAAAAAAAAGAAAGAGAGCTTTAGAAATGATCCAGAGTTTAGCATAGCGAGGCAAGAATATAGAAAACATATATATATATTTTTTTAAATAAAGAACAGATGAGAGGCATGGGGAGTGGAAAGAGACTAGTGAAAGAGAATGAAAAACACACCAATGTATACATGAAGAAAAATAATATATAACACAGGTGAATCTGCAGATCTCTTGGGACACTTTCATAAATGATACTGGTCTTAGGTCTGGTGGAGGATAAACAGGTGCCAAGGAAGTGGCTAAGGGTGGAGAGTAGGAACCAAACTGTAGCTAGGAACTGTTCCCTGGTGGGAACATACATAGAAAAGATCCTAGTAACCTTTAACTGAGCTTACCACCATCTAATTAGCATGGCATGGGTGGAGCTTTGCCAAGGATTCTGGGAAACCTGCTATATAACCCCAACCTGTCAATCACCCTCAAAGGCGGGAAACAGCAACCAATTCTGCCAGGGGAAAGGTGGGACAAACTGGTGAGCATATAAAAGACAGTGTGTGCTCAGATTTCTTTCTCCAGTTGTGGAGACTGACCTATTCCTTTCTCTCTGGGATGTATTTTCACTTTGTGTCATTTTGTGTGGTTTCCTTCTTCACTTTCACTTTGTATAGCTTCTTCCTTTTACGTGATAAACTCTTTGTATAAAATCACTCTGTGTTTGTGATCACTCCGTCAATGGCCTAACTCGGTACTAGCATTCATTGTTGACACTGAGAACTGGAAAGGGGACATCAGGCAACCCTAAAACTAGGAAAAATTATATTGCTACTTCAAACCATACCAGATGCATTCAACAAAATCTTATTAGCAACTACCATGTGCTAGGCACTGCATTTATTATTGGGCTTTAAGCAATGAAAGGTATAGCATTTCCTTTCATAAATATTTTATATTCCTGCCTTCTTTTCTTTCTTGTCCAGTTTTGGTTATTGAAGTAGACATTTGAGAGAAGATTATAATCTTCTAGATGATATTTCTCCTCCCAGTGTGGCTTTAATTCCCACAGTTCTTCCACAATGATATTTCTGTAATGTAAATTTGATTATGTTCTCCTTGCTTTCACTATTTCTACTCTCTTTGGAGTAATATATGCACTCCACAGCATAACAGGTCAAGGGCTTTCTCATCTCTATCTTCCCAACCTCCTGATATACTGCAATAATGTATACATACTATCTCTATTGGTCCACTTTCGGCTTCCTGAACCCAATGTTATATCCTATTACACTTCTCTGCATTTGTTTATGCCACTTTCTTGTCCAGAGATGTACCATTGCATCCAACTTCGTCCCTGTCCCGAAGTCATTTCTCAACTTTTTAAAAACTCAGCTTATGGATTGTCTCTTCTGTCAATTAAGCAGAAATGACTTCTCCTCGCTTTCTATTCAGCTCTCTGCTGTAGACTTAAAATGCTGTATTAACAGCTTTTGCCTACTGTTCTATCTCCCCAATAAGCTCATTGAGGGTAGGGAATTTTATACGTGCCTAAGATTTAGAACAATGCTTTCACATTCTTAGATGCAATACAAATTAAAAAAAAAATAACCAAAAACAAACACAAACTTAACATATTAATTTGTCCTATTTGAAATTATTCTAAATCATAGATAGTGTGGATTTGTTAAATAACATTGTATTAGAGAAAATTATAGGAACATGAAAATCCAAAAATGCCAAAATAGTATTATAAAACAAATGATTATAATGAGAGCCTTTGAGTTTGGTTTTCTTCACGTAATTTGCTTTGCCCAATAGGATGTTAGCAAACACACCTCAAGCAAGGAGCTGAGATATTCTAGAATGGCAGATGTTGTTTCTTCCATTGAAGAAAATGGCCTAACTAGCCCACTAGTGGTTTTTTACTTGCTTGTTTTTGTCCTTTGAAATTGCAGGTTTATACATAATAATTCCTTGCAGGTAATAGGATTCTGATTAAAAGTCTCTATTGAACTGTGACTTATCTCTCTACTTGGAATTTGCAAATGCTAATGAACTGACATATTTTTCTTATGTGCCTCACAGACATTTACTTCACTTTGCTCCCACCTGATTTCCAAAAAACACACAAAAGTCTAGATTCCACAACTGTCCCAAAGTAGGACTTATTTACTTAGCCAGAAATGTTCACCTCTGAACAGTCACACATAAATTCCAAACCAAAGCCTTACCCATCAAGATTCTAACCCAGAAGTACGGGATGCCTCTGAGACTAGCACCAGATTTGCCTTTTTTGTTTAGCACAGTTCTATAGCCAGGCAGAACTCTCCCTGAAGCCATCAGAATCAGTCTGTAAAAAATTGAAAAAGTTTTGTCTGACTCACAGGTGCACCGTAAAGCAAAAGACAGCCCTGAGTGAAAAAAAAAAAAAAAATTGAGGTCACAGCAAGAAAGGAGTCCACTTAAGTTACTCAAAAATCTCAAATACCATAAAAAGTAAATCAAAGAGCCATAACAGGATTTCTGGAGACATCAATGCTTTAGTGACTTGGCAGCTCAGTTTATTAGAACAGAGTGATAATGAGGCCATGCTTGAGGGTTCTGAGTGCACCTCTTACTTTGGCTGTGCTCCAATGGCATGGACTTCACCTCTACCCCAAATCAGTAGCCATGAAGCATTTGCTGTCAGTTACAATGGGACCTGGGTGAAAGAGTTTTGATGAAGCAGTGCAAATCCATCACTGCCCACTGAAAAACCAGGTCAAGGTACAGGTCTTATTGATGGAGCCCGTGAGAGGTTGAGTAAATTCATTTCAGGGGAGAATCACAATGTTACAGAGCTGAAGATTTATCAATTGTCAGTTTTCCCTCACTGTTCTTTGTTAATGTTGTTTTCTTTCATAATTTATAAGCTAAAAGTAGGCAAAGGGTCGGTTACAGTGGTGAGTTACTTGGCCTCCTTAACCCAGCTTGGATAAGGCCTGGGGTCGACTGGCCTACAGAAAGAAAGTGGTTGTTTCTAACACAGAATTCTTGGAAACAATTCTAGCAATGCTGCTGTAACTATGTTTAAGGCTACTAACAGAATACAAAGACATCATATGGAAGAAGCACAGGGAAATAGTTTTCAATTTAACTTATAAAAAAGATGTTGGATTTTATTATGGTTATTGATATTTCACTGTAGGCTTCTCTGTGTCTGTAATAACTAAGTTTCCTAAGGAAGGGAATAATTCCTTTTACATTTGCAAGACTTCAAAAATGTCTTCTTAATAAGAAATACTTTATTTTTTATTCTCAATTTTTTTAATTTTGTTTTTAGTTGAAAAATAATAATAATGCATATATTTATGGGGTACAATGTGATGGTTTGTTACATGTTTAAATGTGGCATGATTAAATCAGGGTAATTAACAAATCTGTCATCTCACATATTTTCCATTTTTTATGGTAAAAACATTTAAAATCTATTCTTTCAGCAATTTTGAAATATAAAATACCTTGTTGTTGATTATAGTCACCATTCTGGGGAACAAATAGCTAAAGCTTATTCCTCCTGTCCAACTGAAACCTTCTCCCCCTTGGGGACCAACATCTCCCATTTCTCTGTCCATTTTCCTCCCCCAGCCTCTGATAACCATCATTCTAATCTCTACTTCTACAATCCAACTCTTTGAGATTACACTTATGAACGAGATCATGCAGTATCTCTCTGTGCCTGACATTTCACTTAGCATAACGTTCCCCAGGTTCACCCACGTTGTCACAAATGACAGGATTTCACCCCTTTTGAGGGTGAATAGTATTCCATTGTGTATATATACCACATTTTCTTTATCCATTCATCTGTTGAGGAACACTTAGGTTGATTCCTTATCTTAGCTATTGTGAATAATGCTGCAATAAACAGGGAATGTACATATCTCTTTGGCATATTAATTTCAATTTGTTTGGATATATATCCTGATGTGGTATTGTTGGATCATATGCTAATTTTATTTTTAATTTTCTGAGGAATCCCTATGCTATTTTCCATATGGCTGTATCAACTTACATTCCTACCAACAGTACACAGTGTTCCCTTTTATCCATGCCCTCATCAGCACTTGTTATCTTTTGTCTTTTTGATAATAACTATTCTAACATGTGGGAGGTGATATCTCATTTTGGTTTTAATATTCATTTCCTGATAATTAATGATAATGAAAATTTCTTCATGTATCTGTTGGCCATTTGTATGTCTTTTTTTTTTTTTGAAAAGTGTCTATTTAAGTCTCTTGCCCATTTTTTGATTATTTGTGCTCTGGCTATTGAGTTGTAGGAAACATTTTATTATTGAAGATGTTATGAGAAATTTTATTAATAATGAGATATATTCATTTCACATATCAATTAAATATTTAAACAAATTCTAAATATTTTTTTACTTTGCTGATTTTATGCATAATTTTATAAACAATCTATTACCTAGGGCAAAATTCAACTCCTCATTCTACTATTGAGGGCACCACTAAGTGTGAAGTAAAACATGACATAGCCCAGGAAATATAACTTGGTAGTTTTTAAATATGATGGCTACTCTTTACAAAATCAACAAGTCTGTGATTGAGACTTAGATGAAATAAATAAAGTCACTCTAGGCATGCATTATTCTGTATAGAAACAAATATTTTTAAAAGGTATTGAGCAAAAGAGTACTATAAAGTAGTGGGGGGGAGGTTGGAGGGAGAAGAGGGAGAGAAAAAATAATATTATAAGAGTTTTAATAGCAGTGAGGATTAAAAAACTCCAATTGCTTTCTCAGATAGTCTTCATCCAAAGTGGCACTGGCCTGACAATCACTCAAATCTAGAATAAACCCCAAACCAAGGGAACATATACACATATTTGAGTGGCTGACACGCATTTTTAAGCATTCAATGAACTAAACGACCCAAGGAAAATATGTCATCAAAGATGAAAATGTAACTGATACAAAGTATCGTTATTGAGTTTCATAATTATGAGTAGTTATGAAATAAAAATATTAAATCATGATTATAAATTAGAAAATGGAAATGAATTCTAGAATGATATAGGTAGCAAAGAATGAAGAAAAATGATAATGAACTACAAATATTTCAGATAGTTAAAAATGTTTTGTTTTAATAAAATGCCATTGCACATTTTTAGATCTAATAAACCTGTACCAAGAGAATAAAAAAAAGACAAACATTAGAAGCACAAATATGGATTTGTCTGATACTTAATCAGTCATCCTAACTTGCTTGATTTTAGTGGGAGCAAACTGATTACAAAAGAATACAAAGGTCAAGAAACATTTTCATCATTAAAAGAAAAATGACAACTTCTAGCCATCAATGTGGATAATTTAAAAATGCTGGTTAGAATATATAGCATATAAAGCTGAAAAAATTGATTTTTAAAAAAAATTCATAAATGTAAAAAAGACATAAAAAGTTTTACTCAATGTAAGAATAAGAAATGATCAAGCAGATTGAATAATATAATTGTCTGGGTAATTAGACTCCACAAACAGATAACTTACATGAAAATAAGTTAATGAAAATACCCAAACAAAATTAAGAACTCATTTAAAACAATTAGAGAGAGAAAATGAAAGCCAATATAGGGAAAGAACAGTGATTTCTCAAAAAACAAACAAAAAAAGATAGTGGTAAACTTTTAATGGTAAAACATATACAGTATTTATATTACCAAATAAAGAGAATTGGGGATTCCAGAAAAGGGTTTTTGAAGTTACAGGCATAATAATAGAAATATAGAATAACCATTGGAAGGGGAAATATATAGCAGTAGAATTACAGTGTTAATTTTTATGTATATACTTAATGGAAAAATTTTACTCACAATTTGAGAATGTATTTCCATAAGAATATAAGAACAATTCATTAACCATTCCAGGAAAGATCTCAAAAGGTAGAACTTTCTATATTAAAATGTTTTAGCATCTAATTTTCAGGACTGTTCTCTCTCTGATCCATGATACTAAACAATGACTTGGACAGATTTTTAAATCTTCTTTACATTAATTTTCTCATTTCTCTGGAAAGGGGTATAGTAGGTTGATCTTCTTCAGAGGATTTTTGTGTAGATGAAGTTGCGAGCATCATTTATTCTAGTTGTTCTTAAAGTTTCCAAGGTCACAATCAGCCCCCCTGTGCTGTCTCCCTGCCAGGCCTGATGTCAACTCTCAGCAGCCCTGCTTTGCCTTTTCATCCAGAAATATCACCTTATGTGCTGCTCTCACAGAGGGCACCTCAGGGTCTCATAACGATGAACCTAGCCTTACGCTGCTCCAGTCTGAACGAGGCCATTACAAGTTGGATTAAGTGTTACCCTGGAAAGATAGGAGCTTGAGTCACGGCCGGACCCTGTGTGCATTGAGATTCCCTTTAGTAAGTCTGTAGAGAAAGATTAAAACCAGATGGGTGCTGCTAAAAACAGGTATGCAAAAGGATATGCCCATGCAGTGGTGTTAGGATAAAAATGGATCTGTCTAGGGATACCATAACAGCATTTTTAGAGTAATATACCAGGGTGTCACAGCAACATTTTTAGAATGACATAGCAACATACATGTAACACGAAACTGACTTGTTTGAGTTCGTTATACATGATTTCTCCACAAATCAAGTGAAAGCGACCGCATTGCTTCATTCCATTCTTTATAATTCTCCTGCACACTCTGTCCTTTTGGAGAATATTAAAACACAATTCACTCTCCTTCAATTTGTGTGGAGATGAGACTGGGATAGAAGTGCCACGTAGCTGACAGGTCACACTTTAAATTAAGTTTCCCAAATAAGAATTTAATCTAGTTTCAATAAAAGAGTTATTAACCACTTTTAATTAGGAAAAGCTGGGCTGAATCTGGGGTACTTTCCTTCAGCCTCCCAAGGCAAGGAGTGATCATTAGTCACTGATGATATCAGGGCTTGTCTTCAAAGGGCCATGTACAGAGGCCCACCAGTGAATCTCAGGAGAAAGGAGAGGGTTGAAATGAATAGTGCTGGGGATATTCTACAGATCTCAGTTTGACTTATTTGCAAAGGCTTTATCTTGGCATCAACACATGGAGAGTCTCTTCCAAATTGACTAAAACTTTTGGCATTCACAAAATAAGTTCAAACAGGAGAACTCACTGCTAATAAAATGTATTTAGCAGGCTAGAAAGTTTGCAAACTCTTAATTTTATTTTTTCTTGCACCTGCTGAATATACAGTAGTAAGGAGTGTTGCTCTTATTTGTCAGATTACAAATCAATGGCAAACAGTCATAAATGGGTCATGTGATCACAGGCACTCAACTTTTTCTCACTCCACATCCATTCCTCTTAAAGCCCAGTAAGTGTGACCAATGAAATAAAAAAAAAAAAACGAAAGAGAACATGTATCAGTGGTAAATTTCTTTAAAATTTTGCATTGTTTTTTAATTTTTTAAATTATTTTGGGTACATATTAGTTGTGTATAAGTATAGGATTCTTGTGATGTTTTGATACAGGCATACAATGTATATTACTCAAATCAAATTGGGATATCCATCACTTAAAGCCTTTATCATTTCTTTGTGTTAGGGACATTCCAATTGTACTCTGAAGGATATCTACCATCAACACTTCATACACCTTAAGGCATTTCTGCCAGATTAGATGCAGATTAGGTACAGATTTTGTTTCACTGAAGAGATTGGAAATTAAGCAGAGAGAACCCTGATAAAACTTTACAGCCACTTCTTCACTTGAAAGGAAGAGTGTAGTTCATGAAAGGGTGGCAGTATAATGTCAAGACTTCTCTTATGGAGGTGGCATACAATGAACAGAAAGGCCACATAGTAAGGCTTATTCTTAAAGTGACAAAGTACCTGTTCGGTAGGGTGTCCTTCAAATCTGATGGGTAGCAAAAAGTCTTCATTGTTAGAATTCACTTTGACTGGGGCTACAAGTACATGAAAGTCCCAATGCCTTTTTAGAATAGGTGATTGTGACACAGAGAAGTGGGATAATGGGGTTCTTCCTAGAGCAAAACAGGCACAATGATAAATGAGCATGCATGGGTTGATTTCTAAATGAGTGAGCAGAGAAAAGTATCAGACTTATGAGAAGATATAAGGTAGAAGGGGCCACTCTGGAGAATTAGAAAAATCAAAGAAATGTCACTCTCTGAAACAGATGTACTACAGAATGTTTCAGAAAAATATCTACTTTAGATGTTCAAAAATTTTGATCTATAATCCAGAAAGAGTATTTAAAGATGAAAATCATGATTGCGAATTTAAGTATATTACAGATGGTGAGAAGCACATTGGAAACTGCAAAACTGAAGTAGTGAACAGAATAACATAACCAAGAACTCACCCAGAACTCAAAGGAGATACATAGACATATGAAAATGAAACTGGCCAGACACAACAGACCCAGGATTTCTGATATAGTGATAACTGGAATCCTAGAGAGAGGGAAACGTAAAAATACAGGGGGAAACAAATATAAAATTTTCCAGAGCTGAAGAAAAAAACAAATTTCAAAGCAAATTAAATGGGTTTACTAAATATCAAAGAAATTGATAAAGAGATCAATATATATCCAGATAAAAAGTTGTTAATAGAATTTCAATGATAATAGAAAAACATAAAGATCCAAAAGAGAAAAACTTTAAAATTGCATCAAAAATTTTAAAAGGGAAAAAAACTTTAAAAGGATGTGTTTATTTTAAATTTTTCTACATGTATAAAGATACTGTAGAAAAGTCCACAATATGTTTGGGGAAAAAGAACAATAATATTTTTTTAAAATAAATCTCTAGCAATGAGTTTTTAGATTTGACTCCCAAAATGCAGGGAACAAAAGTAAAAATAGACCAATGGAATTACATGAAAATAAAAAGCTTCTGTACAGCAAAGAAAAACAAGTAACAGAATGAAGAAGCAGTCAATGAATTAATTGGGAGAAAATATTTGCAAGCCATATGTCTGATAAAGCGTTAGCATACAAAAATATATAAGGAACACAACTCTATAGAAAGAAATCCAATAATCTATTAAAAAATGGACAAGGGACCTGAACAGACACTTCTCAAACGAAAACACACAAGAAGTCAACAGGTTCCTGAAAATATGTTTAACATCACTAATCATCAGGGAAATTTATATTAAAACCACACTGAGATATCACTCACACCTGTCAGATTGTCCATTATCAAAAGACGATAGATACAAAGTGTCGATGAGGATGTGAAAAGGGAACTCTTGTACACTACTGGTGGGAATGTACACTAGTATAGCTATTCTGGAAAACTCTATGGATATTCTTCAAAAAACTGAAAATAGAATTACCGTGTGATCCAGCAATCATATTTCTAGATATTTACCCAAAAGATTTGAAATGAGTATGTCAAAGAAATGTCTGTACTCCCATGTTTGTTGTAGCAATATTCAAAATAACCAAGTTACGGAATCAGCCTAAGAGTCCATTAACAGATGATGGGTAAAGAAAATGTGGTATACATGCACAATGGAATACTATTCAGCCATAAAAAGAGGGAAACCCTATCATTTGCAACAACATGGATGAACCTAGAAGAAATTATGATAAGTGAAATAAGCTAAGCACAGAGAGACAAATGATATATATTCCCACTCCTACATGGTATGTAAATCAATGAAACTCAAAGAGGCAGAGAGTAGAATGGTTAGAGGCCAGGGGATAGAGGAAGTGGGGAGATGATGGTCAAAAGTTACAAAGTCTCAATTAGGCAGGAGAAAGCCTTATTTTTTCTTTGGATATAAAGCACAGTATGGTAAATATAATAAATGACAATGTGTTTTACATTTCAAAATCACTTAAAATAAATTTCAAATGTTCTAACCACAAAAAAATGATAAATATTTGTCATGATGGACATATCATTAATTAGTTAGATCTACTGATATCACATTGTATTTGTAAATCATAACTTCAATTGTATCCCATAAATATAAACTTTAATTTTTCAGTTTATAATTAAAATATTTTAAATATATAAATTACAAAATAAAATGTACTTTACCAAAAAATTAATTAAAGATTTTAAGAATGGGGAATTACAGATATAATCCCATAATGATGATCAACAAAAAAAACCCTTGAAATAAAAGAGTTGTATTTTTAAGAGCATTACTATTTTGATTATAAATTAACTCAAATTAAAAAAAATCTTGAATTAGGCTATGTAATGTGCAATAAGAATAAAATTTTATAGTAATTTTCTGGGCTTAAAGTAAATTAGAACAGTAAAAACTGTAAATTGGGAAGGGAAGTTTGGAAAGAAATTTTAAATCAATGGATAGATATTTAAGTGGCATAAATTGATACTTTATTTTACAATTAGAAAAACAAAAATAAATAAAGATAAATTACAGGCCAAGCAAAAATAAATAAATAAATAAATAAATGAGAGGACCTAAGAGAGTCACTAGGAGAAACTTTAGATGTTTGCTATAATCTCTAATTCCTAGTTATGATTTTAACTGCAATAAGAGGATGGAATATTCTCTGCTGGCAACATTTATTATAGATTTAGTAATCCATTTAAGAAGTAGTTGTATGGAACTCTCTTTCATTGCTGGTGAAAGTATAAATTAGTACAA
The DNA here is from genome assembly GCA_963574885.1 of Lepilemur ruficaudatus. NCBI lineage: Eukaryota > Metazoa > Chordata > Mammalia > Primates > Lepilemuridae > Lepilemur > Lepilemur ruficaudatus. The sequence continues at coordinate 38,097 of CAUYRT010056161.1, forward strand.
CTTCTTAGGAAAACTGGCAGTGCCCATTAAAACTCAACATTTGGTTTGTGTTTACAATGGAATATTACTCAATTTTAAGAAACAACAGTGAGCTAGCACTGCTTATATTATCCTGGATTAAGCTTAAGCCCATTATTCAAAGTGAGGTGACACAAGACCCGAAGAATGGGCCCCTCATGTACTCGCCATCAAACTGGTATTGACTGATTAACATTATGGTGCTCAAACAGTGGGAGTGTTCACTAGGGATTTAGGGGTTGGGGGGTAAACCCACGTCTAAGCGATGTGGTGGGCACTGTGGAGGGGTGGGACATGCTTGAAAAGTAGTTGGGGAGCGGAATTAGGGGTCTCAATAGGGGAAAGGAATTCCTCTAAAACTGATTTATGTGATTAACTGTAAACCTCGGTAAGTTCACTGAAAATCATTTAATTGTATACTTAAAGTGGAGTAAAGGTATGCT
>CAUYRT010056162.1:0-16499 GCA_963574885.1 Lepilemur ruficaudatus
CGGCGCCCAGTCTTTGGTGTTTGGTGTGCGGTCGTCTTATGCCACACCACTCTAGCCTGGGCAACAGTGTTAGACTATTTAACAAAAAAAAAAAAAAAAAAAAAAAAAAAAAAACCCTTGATATGAGAAGGTACAACATCATTTCTGGAAGTATCTTTACCAAAAATGCAAACTTCTCCCCAATCATAAGAAAGCATCAGAAATCCAAATGGAGGAATACTCCTCATCATAAGGAGTATGCTTCAAGAGAGTCAAGGTCATGAAAGACTTGGAAAGAGTGTGAAATTTACAGGCTAGGGGAGAGGAAGGAGAATTAACTGGACACAAGTGGCATTCTGGTTAAGATCCTGGAATGGAAAAAGAACATTAGAGGAAAAACTGTTGAAATTGGAATTGTGTCTATCTATGTTCATTTCCTTGTTTTCATCATTGTCCTATGATTATGTAAGGTATTAGCATTAATGGGAAAAAATAGTGGAGGAAATTGGGGATTAGGACGCCTCACCTACATAGCCCATGGCCATTGCTATCTGCTCTTCACCGTTTTTTCTCATAGCACTTACTGTCTTCTGACATAGATAATGTACTTATTTATCGTATGTATTGTTTACTGTGTGCGCCCTACTAGAGACAAGTTCCCGGAGGGAGGTTCTTTGTTTTGTTGACTGGTTTATCCTGAGATCTTCCAACGCGGTCTGGCACAATGTGAGCAATCAACATATGTATGTGTTTGATAAATAAGTGAGTAAATATTTGGAAAAGAATAAATACAAGGAGCATAGTATATAGAAGATGCTGCAAACTCAAATGCCTTCAGAGTTTGGCTAGCTGCCTGAAATAGGTGAAGGGGGCAGTCTGTTTTGTTCACTGGTGTAGCTCATGTGGCCCAAACAATGCCTACTACGCAGAAGATAATAAATATCTGTTAAAAGAATTAGCATGAAATATTTTGTATTAATTGGGTGCCAAATTATACATCTGAAATTTTAGTAGTGTTTTCATTGTGCAAAGTTCACTATATTAACTTATACAACATTAAAGGTGGATAAAACTGGCCCTTGCAAAGATACTCTAGATAATACTGTTTTATCTGCTTTACACTAAAAATTTCAAATTTCATTGTTTTTTCAACTTAAAAAAGTTTATTAGAAGAAAAATATTTCTCAAAAATGCTGTACCAAGATGTAGTGATAGTATCATATATTGCTGATAGCAATATTAATTGCTACTACCTTTCTAGAAGGCAATTTGGCACTGTGTAAAAGATCTTTAAAAAATGTGCTTAAGCTTTCACAAAACAATTCCTCTTCTGGAATGTATCTTCCAATCTAGATGAAATAAATAATAACACATCTGAATTATAGACTATTTTGCAGGTACTAAAATGCATGTTTATGAAGAGACTTTAGTACCACAGGAAAGTGCTTGTACTAGAATGTTAAGTGAAAAAGAAAAGGGTATAAAATTTTATAGGCTGTATTATCATAATAATGTAAAATATTTCAAAAATTAAAATATGTGCATACATAAACTCTGGAATTTTTTCCTGCTTCTTAAACTTTCACTTACTTTTTATTCTGTCTATCATTAACATATAATGCTTTTAAAATCAGAAAAGATGCCAATAATAAAATATAAAAACATCGAATTGATTAATCCTAAAAATATTATGAAATAAAGAAAAAGTCAAATGTCAAAATAAAACTTGTTTAAAAACTTACAGTATTATCAGAATAAATGCTAAATGGATCTAAGACCTCAATGTAACAAATAAAACCAGAGAATTACTAAAAGAAAACCTAGGCTAATTCCTTTATACTCTGTGGTGGAGACAGCCTTTCTAACTATTAATATTTCTCAAAGCCTAGAAGCAATATAAAAATGATAAATTTAAATGCATTAAAAAGAACACCATAAGCAAATAACAACAGCAATACCAACAAAAGACAAATGGTGGGGAGTATTTACAACTTTTATTATAAAGGGCCAATTTCCCTAATATATAAGAGCCTCTTAAAACTAAGAGGAAAAACAGCAAAACCTTATATAAAAATAAGCATAAAACATGGCCATGCAGTTTATAGAAAAAGATACACAAATGTCTCTGAAACACATGAAAAAATTCTCAACTTCTTCATAATGAGAGGACTGCAAATTAAAACTACACCAAGATACCATTTCTTACCTATTAGCTGGCAGAAACCTGAAAGCTTGATATCACCATAAGCCTGTGGGGACAGGCCCTCTCATATGTTGCAGGTAGGATGCAGAACGGACATCCCTATGGAGGAGGATTTGGCCATGTCTGCCAAAGTTACACATGCATTTACCCTTTGGTCCAGCAATCTTATCCTAAGAATTTCATCTGAAGATAAGCCTGCATAAATATGAACCATATGCACACGGTTATTCTTTGTAGTATTATTTAATAGTGGAAGATTGGAAATAGCCTGTGTGTCCATCAATAGGGGACTGGCTGAATCTTCTATGCAATAGATAACTTTGCAGCCATAAAAGAGGATGATTAACAAATAACAGTGAGCTCTCCAGGATATATAGTTAAATGAAAAAAAATCAAGATGCAGAACTGTATGTATATGTACTAACTTTTATGTAAGAAAGAAGAATGAGAATATTTATGCATAGTAGCTTGCTTTTCTAAAAAGAAATACAGGAAAGATAAACTGCAACAAGATGAAAATGTTTATAGGGAGAGAGGATGGGGACGGGAGTGGGACTTCTTTAAGGATACCTTTTTATGTTGACTTTTGAACTCTGTAATTGTTTTACATATTCTAAAAATAAACATGTCAAATGGAAAAAAAACAAACCTTAAAATTGAATCACAACAGAAACAGATGAACCTAACTGTATATCAAACTGATCTCATAACGGTATAGAGAAAAGAATTTTTCAGAGTAACTTTCAAACACAGTACGGTATTTCAAGTGTAGTACTCTGTATACCTTAATGGGACATATTTAAAGGACAAAAAAAAAAATACATAAACCTTAAACTTGACTCAGGTTTACGGAGAGAGAGATGGAAACAGGGAAATAAAGCAAATGTGGCAAATATTAAAAAATGTTTGGATATATGTGGAGGTTGTGCTGTTCATTGTACTACTTTCTTCTGGTTTTCTGTAAGTTTCAATTTTTTTAAAAATAGCTGGGCACAGTGACTCATGTCTGTAATCTCAGCATTTTGGGAGGCTGAAGTGGAAGAATCACTTGAAGACAGGAGTTTGAAACCAGCCTGGGCAACATAGCAAGACTCCATCTCCACACACACACAGGCACACACACGTACTATTTACGGCATTTGTTAGCACTGGCATGGGTATTAGAAGATCTGGGCTTCAGGACTTAATGAGGCCACTTATTGGCTTTGTGAACTGAATAAGTCATTTCACTTTCTTTTTCAGTAAAGTGTGGGTTTGGAACTCCAGGCTATCCTGAGTCCTTCCTGCTCTGAAGGTGTGATTCTACGACCCACAAGTCCATCTCTCACAACACTGAAAAAGCCAACTCCAACATAAAACGCATTACATCAAGGCCCACAAAAGAAGGCCAGGCGCGGTGGGTCACGCCTGTAATCCTAGCACTCTGGGAGGCCTAGGCGGGCGGATTGCTCAAGGTCAGGAGTGCAAGACCCCAGCTCTACTAAAAATAGAAAGAAATTAATTGGCCAACTAAAAATATATAGAAAAAATTAGCTGGGCATGGTGGCGCATGCCTGTAGTCCCAGCTACTTGGGAGGCTGAGGCAGAAGTATCGCTTGAGCCCAGGAGTCTGAGGTTGCTGTGAGCTAGGCTGACGCCACGGCACTCACTCTAGCCTGCGCAAGAGAATGAGACTCTGTCTAAAAAAAAAAAAAAAGGGCCCACAAAGAGAAGTTAACAGTTTCTAAAAACATTTCGTCTTTCTTTTTAAAAAAATTGTGATTATAACACTTCACATGAGATTTACCCTCTGAACAAATTTTTAGGTGTCACAATACAATATTGCTAACTACCAACACAATGCCGTGCAGTGAACCTCTGGAACTTAACCATCATGCATAGCTGAAACTTGCCATTAGTTGAATAGCAGCTCCTCATTTTCCCTTTTCCCAGCCCTATTTTTTTTCCAACAGTTCCACCAAGCACTTTACAGAACACCTAACCATTTAAGACCCTTGACCTATTTATTTCTTGTGATAAGTCCTATCCTACCAAACACTACCAGAACTGGAGAAACTCCAAAAAGGGTGTTCCTGGTAAGGGTTGCTCCTAAATTCTCATAAGCAAGCAAAAGATAAAACAAACCAGTATCAAAGAGTTAAAAGTTATCTCACAAGAATGAAAATTCTTAGTATACAGATATTCCTTAATATTTTAACTAAATATCTTTCTTGTTTGTCGAACTTCTAAGTAACTTTTTGGTAAATCAGCTCGTCAACTCACTCATACGCACACATACATTATTTACAGCAGGACTATAGACTTTTATTTAAACTTTTCATTAGAGATTGTAGAAGGCCAAAAGGAACATCCATAGAAATTATCTGCTTAATTCTCCTTTTATTTGGATACAATTACATTTTATTACAGTCTTTCATGGAGTCAAACTGTGTGTTTGCATGTGTGTGCTTGTGTGTGCACAGGCAGTAGGGAGAACACCCTTGTTGGTAGCAGCTGTGTTGTTCTTAGAATGTTCATTCACTCTTTCATTCATTTGAGTCACATTTATCACGGTCCTCCTATGTGCCAGACACTACACTAGGCCTTGGGGAGCAATATCGGGTAGCACTATGTTGCCTAGTAGGAGGACACTTTGGCTGAGAACTTGGGCAGAGCTGGCCTAAAATGAGCTCTCGAGAAAGCTCTGCCCCCAGCTGCTCCTCAGTATGTCAGATGCAGGCTGCGGACAGACCGGCCGCAGAGGCTGGGATGGTTGAGGAGAGGTGAGTTTCTCCCCAAATGTGCGAAGAGATACATCTAGGGTCCCCAAGACTGTCATGCTGCTGGCTTCTGGTTTGCCCAACCAGCCAGAGCTGTGGTTCTGATTCTCTGCTTTCATCATGTGACTCGCCGAGACTCAGTTTCCTGTTTAGCAAAACGGGATAAGGATTTAATAAAATGAAACAATAAGAGTAAAGCATCTGGCATGCCGCTTATCCCAAAGTGAGGGAGAAAATCAGCACTTATTTCTGAAAATGTTTAGGCTAACTCCAACTATGCCTTTATATCATTTATTCTTTACCACCACTCTATGAGACAGGTGTTGTTAATATCATCCTCATTTTACAAATAAGGAAACTAAGGTTCAGAGAATTGGGGAAACTTGTTCAGAGTCACACAGCGAGTAGGTGTGGATCAAGAATTCAAGCCCACATTTTATGTTCTTAGCTTTTATGCCGTGATGGCTGTGGGGAGGGGAGGGGAGGGGAAGGTCTGAAAAGGGTGCTTTGTTCCCTGACCCAAAGGACCGAATTGACCTGTACAGCTTTTGCTTTTGACAGTCGGTTCATTAGCACTTCAGATTTCTTAAGATTATTTCTGTAATCTAGGGTTGCAAACTCTTCCTGGGGCAGATTGTCGTAGTCTTCCCCACCCACTCCTGTCTTACACCTGCCGGGTTTCCTCACAAGGCTACCTGTTTCTCCCTTTTGACATCTGAACTTACAGCCTTTACATAAGCCTCTTAGATTCTTTACGCTTATTCTTTTAAAAAAGACTTGATGCGTCCTCAAAAAGACTTGTAACAGCTTTATTCACACAGAAAAAAAAAATCCTGGAAAAAAAACCAAATGTCTATCAACAGGTGAACAGATAAACCAATTTTGGTAACATCCACACAATGGAATAGTGCTCAGCAATCAAAAAAAACAAAAAAACAAACTACTGATACACATGGTAACATGTATGAATTTTTAAAAACATTTTGCTGAATGAAGCCAGATGCAAAAGAGTACAGACTATGTGATTCCATTTATACAACATTCTAATCTATAGTGGCAGAAAATAGACCAGGGGCTGCCTGGGGCTAGAAAGTGGGATGGATGGTGGGGACGGAGCATGAGGGACACCAGGAGGTTTTTGGTGTGACAGAAATGTGTGTTATATCTTGATTGTATCTTGGATACACAACTGTGTGTGTTTGTCAAGTCTCATTAATCTACACGCTTAAAATAGAGGCACTGAATTATATGTCAATTAGGTTTTGCTAAAGTTGAATTTTGTTTTTGAGACACAATCTTGCTCTGTCTCCCAGGCTAGAGTGCAGTGGCATCATCATAGCTCACTGCAACCTCAAGCTCCTGGGCTCAAGCGATCCTCCTGCCTCAGCCTCCCGAGGAGCTGGGACTATCAGTACGCACCACCACACCTGGCTAATTTTTGTATTTTTTTGTAGAGATGGGGTCTTGCTATGTTGCTCAGGCTGGTCTCAAACTCCTGGCCTCAAGTGATGCTCCCCTCCTCGGCCTCCCAAAGTTCTAGGATTACAGGTGTAACCCACTGCACCTGGCCAAATTTTTTTAAAGCACTCTTGTGTTTATTTTTCTTTTTATTCCCATTTCCTGTCACAATCATGCGTGGAGTTTGTGGCTGGTGTGTTACAAAGGTGTTTTGAGGAGACTGGGTGTCAGAGTTACCAAGTCCTCCAACCCAGATCTCTCTGGGAAAGATCAGATGTGTCTGTTTGTTAGTCAGCCTGTTTTTCCATCACCAAGGGGACTGCTGCGGAACGCCGCCCCCGAAGTTCATTATCTCAGCACTTAATGTTTTGTTTTTGTTTTTTCAAAATACAGAAAAGTAATTAGAAGACACGATGAGCAATAACCTCTGTGCCAAATTACCTTGTTTTAATTTGATGATGCTTTTGAATTGTTCAAGCTCAAATAATTAATTTTAAAACTGCCAGTGTCTTGATAGGATTTTTTTGGAATGTGCATGCCAAGTATTATAAGGAATGTTTTTCACGGTAAAATCTTAACCCTCTAAGAGACACAATGACCACCGGACCACTGATCTGCTTCAAATATTCAAAAAATAATAAGCCACAAGTTCACAGGAGGCAATTATTGCCTGGCCAACCTCTAGCAGTTGAGGTTTGACTATTTCTTTAGTGACATTTATAAAACCTCATTGCTTTAATCAGATCATAAGAAGACTGAATCAGGTTTCAGATTCACTTGGGGTTGATATTTGAGCTCATTCCTGAAAGGCCTCAGGAACACTAAAGCACTGAAGTGAAACCATGGAAATTAGGGATTTGAATAGGAGAATCGTGAACTTTGGTAAAGAAAACATTCCCCATCGAGGGTGCTCACGGAATGAGCTTTGCTGAAACCTGCTAAGATTAATGAAGGTAAAATTAAGGAAAACACCATGAATCTTGTTTTCTCTGGGAAGAAAGAAGAAAAGGGGGCGGGGGAAAGATCAAGCTCATTTACACCCTTAACTTTGTCGTTACAGCCCCACGTGGAGGGGGCAGCACCGTGTTGCTCTGCGCGGAGCCCAGAGACTGCGCCGTCCAGCTCTCTCCGCAGCTGCGGATAGGATTTGCCTTTGGAATAGTTGGCCTGTCGGAATGAAACTGGAGCAGAATTCCAGGCCATCTTTTATAAATGTTTGTTCTCCACAAGGGCAGGGTGACTTCCTAAGTGGGTAAGCTGGCTGAAGATCTGAGCTGAGCTTTAAAAAGAGAGTCAGGGCTGCCCTTGAACTCTGGGAGATGTGCACAGCAGCACGCACGTGGTCCAGCCTGGCTTGGGGCCCTGAAGTGGAACCCAACCCAAAGCTGCTCCGGAAAGGCCATGGTGTGCCCAAAGCACAGGCCTCATGTCTACCTCTAAGTCTCAGCCATTTTTGGTAAGAACAGAAAGGGGACAAGCCTTTTCAGATTAGGTTTTTGCTGATGCAACTTTAGAAGATGGCCTCAAAACCCCTAGACACCACATTAACTAAAAAAGTGGCCAAGTTTTAATCTCTTCTGTAGGAGGGCTGACAAGCTCTGGGGCATTTCATGGAAAATGGATCTGTAAGCCACATAGAATCCATTAAACTTTCAGACTAATTGTTTATTTTTCATACCTAGCCCGTGCCTGGCACGGGGTGGGCAGCGCTCAAAGAGTGATTGTTGAATTTATAGATTTGGCTTTGAATTCCTTGTCCCCAAGCCTCCGGGCCATACTTCCTCTCTTTTCAAATGGTATCCATTTTAAAAAGTCTAGATCAAGCACAGTTACTAAGATGTATGTTTTTGGAAATTGTTTGTTGTAATAGTTGGGGTTCCCAGTAGAAATTTTGGATAGCGCCAGGGCTTTGAGGTGACATACAAATGGGATGGAAGAGACTGTTTCATCTTCTGAGGGGTTGGTACCATGCCCAAAATCTGAGCCTTTCTAACTGGGTAAGTTGATGTCAGATAAGGAAAAAGCAGTCCTACCTATGACCCAATTGTTAGAGCGCTTTGTTCTAGCATGGGGTTCAGAAATCTTTGACATGTAACTTCACAAAAATCATAAGATCCACACAGGTGATAAAAATCCCAGAGTTGAATGTCTTTTATGGAGTCAGTGAGAATTGATTGAGGAGTATCTGCTCATGTATTTAGAGCCTCTATCTAAATAAATCACTATCTGGGTTTCTAGCTGTGAATGCCTGTGTGATCTACCAAGACCTCTTAAAATCAAGAACTGAGCTTTTGTTTGATATGTTTTCATGCTAGGGGTAAGGATGGCTTAATTTAAAAAGTACCTCAGCAAGATGCTTTGACACTCTTATCTTTGGTTTATGTTTTTAATGTTCTCACTTCTTTAAGAACTTGTGAATATTTGGCTTTGATTACTCTGCACTGCCAAACCTACCAATTTCTGGTGTGCACTGCCAAACCTACCAATTTCTGGTGTGCTAAGAATCCCCATGTTTTTATTGAGTCTACATTCTCAACAAAGAAGCATTAACATACTGTAGCTGACTATGTTCTATTTTCTATTCATCTTAACTAATTCAGAAAAAACTAACTTTAAATGACCTTTGCTAGCTGATGGTCCTGAGTCTTCCTTGGCTCCTCCAAATCATCAAGCCTGTCCCATGCTATGTCGCCAGGCACCATTAAGCAGCTTTCTCAGGAGGTAGATGAGTCTCCTTAGACGGGGGAGGGGGGCCTATCACAAGGTGGATACCCCAGAGGCTCCGTCAAGCTGGGGATGGAACAGAAACAATGTTAGAGTGGCTGGTGTGAGGGAGTGACATTTGAAGACTCAAGGTAAAGGAATTCTCTAGAGAGAAAATGTCATGTGCAAAGGTCCTGAGGTGCAAATATGCTTTATATGTACAAAAAGTAGAAAAGGGCCAGTGGATTGATGTATGATGAGTGAGAGGTCACATGGAACTAACCAGTCTAAATAAGTTTTCTTCTTAACACTCCAGTCTCTCCTCCATATCTTGGTATAAATGATGGCACTGGCAATAGCAGGACTGAAAATTTTATACTCAGGTCGGGGGTCCCAGAGACAGTGGTTGGGTCAAAATCCTATTTCTGAACTTCCTGAACTGACTAATCTTTAACTGCTGGTTGTTTAAATAAAGTTTCTCTACCCTTTGCATTCTAACACCTACCTTCCCTCTTCCACCCTCGGCTACTGTGGGCTTCCAGCATCCCTACAATCTTCATGGTCCAGAAACGCTCAGGCTGGCTTGTGCCTCTCTCGCTCACTGCAGCCTCAAACTCCTGGGCTCAAGCAATCCTTCTGCCTCAGCCTCCCAAGTAGCTGGGACTACAGGTGCAAGACACAATGCCCGGCTAATTTTTCTAATTTTGCTAGAAATGGAATCTCACTCTTGCTCAGTCGGGTCTCAAACTCCTGAGCTCAAGCAGTCCTCCCGTGTCGGCCTCCCAGAGTGCGAGGATTAGAGGCATGAGCCACCACGCTCAGCCAAGAGCTTCCTGATTTGTGACGCAGCGAGTCATCTTCCTGATCATTAACTCTCTTTATCCCTAACATCTGTTGGTTTCTGACCTTTGTCTAGTTTCCACCTCTGCATTCTTTCCCTCTAGCTCCACGCTGCTAGAGCTGCATAATTACTCTGCCTGGTCCAGCCTGTGTCTAGATCCTGCACTCAACACCTTGATGGGGGCCTCATGCCTGGAGCTTACTTCCCCACCCTCAGGACCAGACAGGTGGCAAGACACTTAGAAAACCAATGTTGGCTTGTAAGCACTGCTGGAATCAAGATGAGGAATTTGGGCTGCCACATCTGAATATGTTCTCAGAAATAATCTGCACAGTATTTACTGACAAATACCAACCACCTCTACAGCAAAACTTTCTTTAGTGCAATCAATTTCTTCTCTGAACTCAGAACCTCCTTATTTTCTGAACCACACAATTCGATACTGTATTATTTATAGAGTTTTGTGGCTTTTTTTCTCTTGTATTTTAATGTTGCATTCAAAAATGACATAAAGTTCTTGTAGGCCAAGAAGACTGTCCTGCATTTCATTTATAAATTTTATAAGTACTATGTGAGTGTTGCACATACATATAGTTAGTGCCCAGTAAATACTGGTTGATCGGTATTTCATTGTTTTAATTCAGCTCTGAGTTTTTGGCCCTCATAGCTGAATTAAGAGCTATGAGATAGCTCTTAATAGAGCAGAGCTTATGGAATGTGTAGTCCTCGTTGGTAGATTCAAGTCACTGGGGCTAAATGCCACCTCCAAAGTGGTGGCTAAAGTTAGAAAGCTGGGAGGCTGGGCAGGACAGCCCTCCCACGTTCCTGCAAGGCCCGCAGTTTCACAATTCTGGACAAAAGGGCAGCCCTTCCTGCTCTGTGTGGTGATTAGATTGTCTGCTCATTTGTTAATTCAGTGAATTATTTTTCAAGCATGAGCATGTACTATGTGTGAGGCAACGTGCCTCATGTTGTGGAAGACACACACAATGGTGTCTGGGGTGCTCTGGTTCAGCCTGAATTATGATCAGATAAAATCCTGGCTCTTCCTCATGGAAGAACCTTGGGGACAGGATCTGCAAACAATAGGCATCCCACGTCAGTGTCTGAGCTGTTGGCTGCATCCTTGTCTCTGGGCCGGAACGCTTGTCCTGGTGGAAGGAGAAACCATGGATCAGGAATTTTGAATCAGGATATTTCAGAACTTTTCTCCTTCTTCTTCTCCTTCTTCTCTTCTCTTTCTTCTTCCTCTTCCTCTTCTTCTCCTTCTCCTTCTTCTTCCTTTTGTTTGCATCCATCCTTACACCAAATCTATACTGTCCAATTGATGCGCTTCATCACAGTTCTTTAAATAAGGTAATTACTCCAACTTTTTCTTCTTTAAAAATTGGGAAAGCCAATTTGATTCGTTGTGATGACAACCTGTTAGCCCACAGTAATATTACAGACACATGTGATTTATGTGGGCACCACAACCAATTCTAAGTACTTTTCTATTCCAAATTAAGTTTCTTAATTTAATACGAGCATTGTTTCTACCCCAACACTGTGCTCCACCAAAATTCATATTTGTATTTTTACCAGAAACATAAATAATTTTATCTTCAGTGAAAGACTTTTAAACTGAATTTATAGTAACTTTACTATATTGCCACAATAATGGCAGATGTTTCACCTTTAACCAAATGAACTTTCAAATATTTCACTCTGATTTCATGAATTGAATCAAAAAGTGGAAACACTATTGAAATGGATTTGATTGAGTTTCTGTTTGAAATATTTGATTTGGTCCATATAAATCAGGCACCATTTAACTCATCAGTCCCCAACGTTTTTGGCACCAGGGACCGGTTTCATAGAAGACAGTTTTTCCACGGACTGGGCAGGGGGAGGGGGAGGGAGGTATGGTTTCGGGATGATTCAAGCACATTGCATTTATTGTGCATTTTATTTCTATTATTGTTACATTGTCACTTGCCACTCACTGTTAGGGTTTTGATATGACTCTGCAAGCAATTGATTTATTATGGTCTCTGTGCAGTCAAACTTCTCTGCTAATGATAATCTGTATTTGCAGCTGCTCCCCAATGCTAGCATCACCGCCTCAGCTCCACCTCAGCTCATCAGGCATTAGATTCTCATAAGGAGCACACAACCTAGATCCCTCACATGTGCAGTTTACAGTAGGGTTCATACTCCTATGAGAATCTAATGCCCCCCGCTGATGTGACAGGAGGCGGAGCTCAGGCAGTGATGCAAGTGATGGGAGCGGCTGTAAATACAGATGAAGCTTCACTCGCTCTCCTGTCACTTACCTCCAGCTGTGTGGCTGGTTTTTAACAGGCCACAGACTGGTACCAGTCCACAGCCTGGGGGTTGGGGACCACAGATGTAACTGTTTGTAAAGTTCTTCTTCTGCTAATGGAACCAACACATTAGTAGTTTTTGCTGTGTATTTCTTATAAGTACACAAGGAAAAAATATATATATATCGAGAGAGAACCTGTTGTGCACCACCACAATTTTCTCAGCCTGTTCTGCTTGGCCAGCACATCAGAGCTTCAAAACTATCTTTCATCTCAGCTCTGCATTTTCATTTTGGGGTTCTGTTTTTTTGATTTTTAAAATTTTTCTTTTAGAGACAAGGTCTTGCAATGTTGCCCAGGCTAGCCCTGAACTCCTGGGCTCAAACGATCCTCCTGCCTCAGCCTCCTCCCAAGTAGCTGGGAATACAAGACCTGCCACCACAACTGGCTTGGGTTTCCTACTTTCTGCCCCAAAGCTTCTCTGTGGACACTGGGGCAGAATACTTGTCATGCATGCACAGCCTGAAAGTGAGAGGAAGTCATAGCCCTGAAAGGAACCTATAACCAACAGGGAACAGGAGCTAATTGTTAAATGGTACTTTTTTCTTCCTCCGAAGGACTCCCTGGAGATGTGTTAATCTTAGTACTAATTGTACTAAGAGTGTCCAGGTGACTCTCTATACATTTTTGGTAGAACTGCTCAGCCTATATTTCTTATACATGTACACCTAGCCTGTAACTTCCTCGTTTCCCTCTGACCTAGCCCATCAGGCTGGCAGGTGTACCAAAATACCAGCAGGAACAGAATCACTGACTATGTCTCCCGCCATCACTGCAGACGGAAGGAATTTGCAGTCTCTAAGCTGCTCCTGTCCAAGGGCACTTTTGTTTTTATCAGCAAATACTTTGCACACCGTCCTTAAAAGGAAGGTGTTAATTGCTTTATATCTTGAAAGGGTCCAGTACAGAGAGGAGGGTTAATCTTCCAGATTTAACCATGTGTTAACGTGAGGATTGCATTTATTGTACATGTATCTCACCTACAATAGACACCACAACAAACCTGAATGTTCTGTCAAAACCTTCCGAAAAGGTATCAACTAAATCTTTGAACTTAATACTAGATACAGATTTCTATGTTTGTGTAAGAATGTTACATATGTTTAATCTTTATAGCAACCCCATGGTATTGTGAGAATTAAGTAACACATACAAAACACTTAGAATAGCGCCTGACAGCAGACACCTGTAATTTGCTCTGATTATAATAACGTTTTGTCTGGAAGATTTAGAAATAGTTGCAAGAAATTTCAGAAGTAGACACAGTTTACTGGAAAATTTTCAAGCAACCACTCAGATATCTGTTTGGGATTTTCCTATTCATTATTCGTTTACTCAGCAAGCATTTGTTGAGCACTTATTCATTGTAACTATTCTGATTATTTGAGGCTGGCTGTCACATGATCAATATAATTTAATCACGTCAACATACGATCAAGATAATTCTATTGTTGCATCTCATTCTTTAACCAGTCTTAACTGAATCAGATAAACCATATAATAATAAAAATTTAAGAAGAAATTAGTTTTTAGATTAAATGAACTCATTCTGATGTTCAATTTCCAGACAATAATTGCTCTTCAGAAATGCCAGCAGGACACAAAAAGAAGCTGTAAAGTCAGAGAAATGTGAACATTAACTGAACAGCCGGGTCAGTTATGATGTCATTAAGTAAAACACACACTCACATAACCAGAAGCCCAATAGACCATAAAACAGCTGATTTCTTTCCACATAGAAAGACCAAATGCATCTACCTTAAGAGTGAGGACTGGTTTTACCAATTAGGTTGTATAGGGTCATTTCTATAAATTGAATGGGTATAACATAAAGCTCCAAAGACCTGATAAAAATATATTTAAAGCGTGTGGCAATATAAAATAATTTTAGCCAAAAACAGTATTAACAAAGGTGTACTGAAATTTAAAAAAATTAATATTCTCAATCCTTTCTGATTGTAGTGGGTTAAAGAGGATACATCACATCATAAACAAAAGAATAACAAACATAACTAATAATCATTTGATATGTTTTGGTTAAAACTTGGGGTTAACCTCCCAGCAATTGAGAAATCAAATTATTTTAATATCTGAAGCACAAGTCCTTTTACAAAATTTGAAAAGGATGTAATCTAGTTGTTAGTCAATACAAAACCTTAAAAATTACTGATGCTAGATAATTATGTTATTTTAACATGTTTTGTTTTAACATATTTTAACATTTAACAAGAAAAGTTGTAGCTTGTAACGTCAGGGGTGAGCACCCAAGCAGGAATCAGGGCAGCTGTAGGAACTTGCACAGCTGCGACTACTCCCAATCTTCTGATTTCTATTCAAGTTTCAGACTTCTAGGAGGTGGTGGGCCCTGCTCAGGTTAGGTGTCTTCTCTTAAATAATCAGCCATTGCCATGGGAATGATAACGTGGCCCAAAATGGCCGGTGTGGGTCTATTCCCATGTATTGGAGCTAAATTAGGGAAGGGGGACAACAGGGGGTCACCCAGCTGGGGCCTACCACGGAGGGTCTTAGCAAGAGAAGAGGCGGAAGCGGAAGGCAGACCGCAGTGCTCAAGGAGTGAATGGGAAGTGAGAGAGTGGCTTTCAAGAACTTGGCCATGAGGGGACAGATGGAGAGAAGGTGGTGACAAACGGAATGGGTTGGAGGAAGGTGTCAGCTTTGAACATCAGTGGGACAGTCTGTACATGTCCAGTGTGACCCCTCTCCCCGTGCACTTAAGGATCTGGTCTTAAAATTCAGCAGTAATGGTTTCTCGGTGTGATTGAACTATGGAATAGAAGCAATACTGTGATGTGGGGGAAAGAATGTGGACTCTAGACACAGAAGACACGGATCTGGGCCCTGGCTCTGCTCCTTAATAGATGTACGAGTTTGGGCAAGTCACTTAGTTTCTCCAAGCCTCAAGTTTCTAATATACAAAATGATGGTAATAAGAATTGTGGAACGATCAAATTATAAAATATATGTAACTATTTTATAAGCTGTCAAGTGCCAAACAGTTTACGTAACATCCACCACACACACAAATTAGAACTGGCACACATGCACCGAAACAGCATCACTCACACTCTTCAGAAAATCCTATGCATTTGTTAGTCTAATAATATTTTTGTTTTGGAGATCATAGAAATCTGGGGCTGGAAAAGTCTGTAGCAATCATCTAATCACATGCTCTAATGTATTAAAAAGAAGCTGATTCTCAGAGAGGTTTAATGACTCATCCAAAGTCATACAGCAAGTAAGTGACAAGATCAGAACTGACTCAAGACCCCAGTCTTACACTCATTCCACTTAGTATGCTACTTCTAGTATTTGATTTGCATGTGGAAGTATAACATGCTATTTCTGCAATGTCATATGTGATTTTTTTCAGCCTTTCCACTATGGTGAAATCTCCTTTTTTGGAAGTAAGGAGTGATCTATACTGCAAAGTCTCAGATGGGAAGAGAGATTTCTGTTAGATCACAGAGTCCTTGTCTTCCAATTGTGGAGGTAAAGAAATCACACTAGTATAGCCAAAGGGAATGGCTACTCAATGCCAATAGCAGCCTCATATATGTAGCCTTCTTGGGAGTGCAGGCCTGAATCATGGCAGGGTCAACATGAGAGCTTAACCTTTTGAGACAGATAAATTGAGTTCTTGGAATGCCCGTTTAGTGGGCTCATAGGGGTCTTTCGGATGAGCCCCTTGCTAAGTGAAGCTTGGTCTGCTTTGCATCAACTTTACGCAGTCTCAAGGTAATCTCAGACTGGATCTTCATGAAGCTAAAGCCAGCAATAGGAAATTCAGTCTATCAACTCTTTATTTGTCATAGGAGAAATTGCTATATTATTCATTGCAACATTACTTATGATAGTGACGTTTGGAAACTGCCTATGCATCTAAAAATTAAGAAATGTTTAAGTAAATTATAATCCATTTATAGGAATATTGTGCAGTCAATGAAAATTGTGCTTTTATAGAATCCAAGCATCTTATATAGCTAGTTTTTAAAATGACTGGGCTTATATTTTTGACAAACGTTGGCACAGTATTTTTTTTTTTTTTTTGAGACAGAGTCTCACTCTGTTGCCTGGGCTAGAGTGAGTGCCGTGGCGTCAGCTTAGCTCACAGCAACCTCAAACTCCTGGGCTCAAGCAATCCTTCTGCCTCAGCCTCCCGAGTAGCTGGG